>DWJN01004841.1:0-12011 GCA_018248895.1 Carystus phorcus
ATACGTTCACAGTTTTTCTGTAGTGTATTTAGTATCAGCATTGCACCCGTGCGAAGCCGGGACGGGTCGCTAGTAAATGATAAACGAAAGATGGAAACATTTAGATCGCGTTTTTGGGTAGTATTGCACTGGGAATGTAACTTTCTGGTATGTATTTGTGTCAATAAAGTATATAACAATATAACGTTACACGCTACCAGGATTCCTACTAGGATTTTATACAACATACAAAGACAAGGACCAGACCGAGAACAGACATATAAACATGTCGTTCAAATCTAGGCCTTGTGAGGATCCTTCGAATGGCGGTCCGACATGACCACTGCTACACGGGTCGTTGAATATATAATTGGTCTAAATAGGAATATACTGTCTTAAATTCGATCCTTTACAGATATATACGTCTTTGGAGACTGACGTAGAACACGTAATTTGAAATGCCGGCAAGCATATTTTGGGGCTAAACATGTATTTTGTAGGAATTAATGCCACCGCAAATTAACAAACATGTCGCTGTAACCGTACTAAGTTACTTCTTAGTATAAATTCATGCAACAGATATATTTATAATAGGTGATAATACCAAATCTTTATAATGGGAAATGCAGCTCAAAGCTCTTGAGTAGTTGGCGCCACTACTGTTTGAGACAGTTGTATACATATCTATGTGATACATTTTGTTTTGAAGTCTTTTGGATTACAGTAATCAGAACATAGTATATATACGAGAAAAATATATTATTTGAGAATTAAACTAATTAACTAGTGTTTTTAATTAAATATAGCTTCAAACGATGTCATATGGTAGC
The DNA here is from genome assembly GCA_018248895.1 of Carystus phorcus. Lineage (NCBI taxonomy): Eukaryota > Metazoa > Arthropoda > Insecta > Lepidoptera > Hesperiidae > Carystus > Carystus phorcus. The sequence continues at coordinate 810 of DWJN01004841.1, forward strand.
GCGACCTTGTAGCAAAATTTGGCAACCGTGTTTTGTTCTGTTAATATGATATACATAAAGTGAAAAAGCAACAACGAAGTGAAGAGAAAAAAATGTTAACCATACGAAACTTGATACAGAAAGTTATTTCCTATAACCCACTCACTCAGAACTTCTTGTAATGCCTTCTAATAATATAGAAGGAAACGAATCAAGGAATACGAATTCAACAAAGCCACCCTGTAATGTGTTATCGCTTTTTATATAGTAACAGCGGAAATTTCTCATTGTCTCCTCATAACACATCAGCGCGAAATTTATCAGATGCCGCAAAAAGTTCGAAATAAACAGGCTACCGAACTGCTCGAGTCGTTAGGGCTGCCACTTGTTAATAAGTACGGTGTAGCATCATGCCAATGGGATAATATATAATGGCATTACTTACTAGTAGTATATGACTAGTAGATTTCACTAGCAAATGAGTTTTACTAGTAGAAGTATTTAACTAGTGCTCTGAAAAGATTTTGATTTTTCAACACCTTTGTATACACACTTCGCATTCAACGTTAATGAATTTGATAGTTTTTATATAATAAGTAATATATTTTACAGAATTAGCTTGATTCGCTTCTATGTTGGCCATGTTAGGACTAGATTTAAAACATCCCAAGGATAACTTACCTGACATTATCAGAGCAATAATGGTATGTAAGTTTCTGTTGGTAACAGTTTTAAATATTTTTTTATGTTTATAAGAAACACCTTATTAGTCTTTAATCAAAGGTTATATTTTAACAAAACAAAAATACGATAAAATTAAATAGTAAAATAATGAATAAAGTAAACCTATAAGGTGTAATAATGTTCTATGTTCAAAAAGTAAAAGAAATCGTAATTAGTTTTTCTAAAACAAATTACACCAACATGAACAGAATTTACTTTAGAGAACCTGGTGACGCCAAAGAACTTAAACTTAACTTAACTTATTTACTTTACTTATTTTTTTCCATTATCAATGATCACTTTTTAACAGATTAAAAAAAGGAAGACGTTCTCAATTCGCCTGTATTTTTTATGTGTGTGTCTTATTAACTATTGACTTAGTGTACAGATTTGAATGATTCTTTTTTATTCGAAACCTAGTACTTATCATGTAGTCCCACACAAAACTGAATGACATCTAACATCTTTGAGTTAAGCTCCATATCGCGCATTTATTCGATGCGTATGACTTCGGAAACGGAATTAATACAGCGTATTTTATTATAGTCAATTTCTTTTGACGATTGAAAAAGCAATTAATAAGATACGGTGTACTTAATTGAAGTCATTTTTTTTGTTTGACAAAGAAATTCATAAATAATAATAAATAACGTCACACACTCATAGCCCCACACTAGGATACCCCGTGTCGTGCGAACCATGGACAACACAGAAATACATTTACACACACCCATCCAGACCGAGAACAGAAATTTAAACTCATCATTCAAATTTCTATTTCGCTGGGAACCGAACCCAGGACCCTTCGAAGGGTGGTCCGGCGTGGTGACCATTACGCCACGCAGGTCGTTAGAATTATTAAGTTAGTTATATTAATCAGAATAAGTTAGTCATATTAATCAGATTAAGTTAGTCACATTAATCAGATTATTAAGTTTATTTCTCCGCCAAACCAGCAACCCTGGTTGGCGCGATGAGACAGTTTTGACGGCTTCGTGAAATGATGGACGGTCATTACGATGTCATTGACATCATTTGTTTCATCCGCCTTCTTTTACTTGCTGTTAAAACCGCAGGTTACCATTGTTGCGGCCGGGTTGCTACCGACCTCCTTGTGTTAATAATCACTTAGTCAACTTTCTAAGTGTTAATGTTTGTCTAGTTACTTTTTTATTTGTAAAAGTAAACTCAAATTAATTTTATTAGAAGACATTGAAAGTATGATACGTTTTTTTTTAGTAAGTCTACTAGCGAAAAGTGTGTTTTAATGGAGTACCTATCATGTTTCATCATTGGTTATTAGACTATACTTTAAATTTTTTTTTCTTAACCCAATAACAAAAATTCTAACGACGTTCAGTTGTCTACTAATGTCATTAAAATTGTTCCAAACTTAAATTTTGGGTTATTAATTTGTAGTACATTAAACCTAAAAAGAGAAGGCTGCACAAACCTTTGGCACTAGGCGGTAGCTAGTAGTTGTGACTTTCCGACCATGGCATTAGAGTCATTTTCATTAAGACCGCTTCTTAATTACTTTATTTTTGGCATCATTTATTTAGATTGCATATTACCAATTGTATATTTTAATGTAATTATACAGACAATCAATTAATTTCAAAACCACAAAATAATAAAATAGCAGCTAGATTATATATTGAAAGACTATCAATTAGGTACATTTCAAAACAGTTTGTACGTACTATACAATTGTCTCATACTATACTAACGCCATCTGCCCACAGTTCCGCACCGGTTTTCCATTCTCATTACTCAATTGTATCCGTATTTACTTTTCATTGTATCTATTACACGCAATGTACTGTACATTATGTTCCACTGCTCCACATACACACCTGTGTAAGAATAAACCTTTCCCTTCAGCTAATCTACAAGTGAAGCGTTGTATTCTTCCAATTTCGGATCAGTTACCGGTGTGCTGCATCATCGGTGATCTAATCATGTATCAGGCGAGATTAAAACTGACCGGGCGGATCGCATCAAAGGCGGTATCACACTGTTATTTTGACTGATTGATCTCCGCCAACAAAAAAAAAGGTTGCATCGCTACCAAGATCGACAGTAGCCGAGAAAAAACAAATTAGTTGGCTAAACCTTTTCATAAAGCATTGTTATTATCACCACCTACCCTGTCTTATATTCCTTACAGAACACCCTTTTTGTCGTTTTGGTAACGTAAATTGCTACGCCTTTGATATACGGTTCAAAATTTACTCGATCACGGCTCTGCGTCGGCTATACTGTTGTCGTTAGTAATGATCGGAAGGCGAAAATTATGCTGCGTTTGTGACCTTGCAGTCGAAAGAAAAAACGCGATTTGTTTTTTTTTTAGAAGAAATGTTTCTCGGTGTCAGATGTAGCGGCTCGAGCTTTGATTATCGAGTTTCTCATATTTAGTTTTAATTGGTGGCTTTATCGAGTTTACATTTTACGGTCGGACTCGATGAGAGGTTAATAAGCGGCTTTTTTAAAGGTATCTTCGTTTTTTAGAGGTCCGTGTTGTTAGGAGATATATCGATTTGTCTAAAGTGGGTGTAGTGATTGGTGTAAAGTAATACTTCCGGATGAATAATTTACTTGTACAAATTTAGTGTACTTAATAAAACTCAGTAACTAGCAGACAATGTTCAATTCCTTTTCCTATTTTTCCACACGGCAAAACTTCATCGTCCTGCTCTATGTTGTAGAATGAATTAATTCACAAATAACTACATTTTCAGAGACATGAGACTTTGATTTTGGTTACACAGTATATCGCTATTATATGTCGGAGATACCAACTAGTTTAAAAAGTCATGCCAGAATTTGCCGATAACAAAGGATAATTTTATATAACAAGCATTTTAGTATGATTTTAATTTTAGATTGTTTTACGACAAGTCGAATCGGTATACAACTTAAGAGCTATAATGTTACACCAATTTTTTACGGAACCGTCCGTGAGATATAAATCGTAATGCTCTGTGCCCAATTTTTTATTGTTTAGGCAATAGTCGATATTGATTTCGGGTCTTTGATACCGACGTATTATTGCTTGTTTTATTGATACCTGGGAATATTGTAATTAACCATATCGGGCCTTTTTTCTCATCTTTCTGAATCCTTTCGTGTCTATGGACTATAATAGTTCTGTGACTCACCTTGAAAGGCGTACGCTCCGAAGATTGGTCTCATATTGTTCACCGAAGGCGAAGTTCCTGTTGTGTAATCCATTTTCGGTTTTAATTGCGATCGCGTTTTGTCTTTCACTACACAAAACTCACTAGTAATGAACCAATCGAATTGTAAATCACAAACGAAATCACGATATATTTCAAAGTCATCAAAATAATTTAAAAACTTCTTTTAAAACGGAAACTACAATGAGATTTTTGCACGTACGAGTACATACACTTTAATTTAATTAGAGTAAATAACATTTAAAAATATATCTAGATTTTTTTATAATCTGTGATAATTTGTATGACGGTAGATATAATTTTAATTCTAAGTCCGCTGTATTTCTGACTAGCAAATTTACGACTAAGTTTTGTAAAGCATAACCGCTCATGGAATAACCGAATCAATTACAAAGTCGCTGGCGAGCATTATTTCGGGGGCCCTATTCATGCCTATTATGATAGCATTTCGCTCCACCTCTTTGCTCCCCTACTACTTTTTATTTACTGGTAATAATACTAAATCACAGGGTTCTATATGTCGTGCTTATAAAAGGGTGTCAATTTATGTAATAGCAGCGTCACATCGTTCAATGTTTGTAGCGCGTTTGAAATAGAAAATAATATGATTCCTAGGTAATGATTATTAACTGAAGTAGATTTAAAGATTTTTTTCAAGATTTATTAAGGTATCAAAAACATGTTTACAAAAAAGTAGAAAGAAAGAAGTAGGTAAATAAATATATTATTTGTCATTATCTACGAGTGCATATTACGTGAGGCAACAACTTTGTATTCCTTTAAAATAATGTATGTATACCTACGAGTGTAAAATTTCGCATAGCTAAAGTTTGCATGAAAAAGATGTGCAGAAAGCTAATTTAATTTATACTGCGTGTTCCAAATATATTTATTAAAGAAAAGAACGCGTTAATTATTTATGTTCATAGTGTTAATGTGAAGTTATACTTTGACTAATGTATTATGCACGAATTTTGTCAGCAGGCCGCGTCTCTTGTAATAATAAATACCTTAAAGCCAATGGCCGAGGAACGTTTTTATTAACAGACGCCGATTGTGATAATATATTTTCAGGATTTAACTTTTCTGTTTCGGTGCACTAAGACAGCCGACAGTAGAAACGTTTTATCAGGTTATTCTACCACATAATAGACGAAGTTTAGTTTATTTTTTACGATACAATTCAACAAACAGTTGTTTCATAATAATTTGATTAATAGGTATTGGAAGCTTAGTGGTCTGATCGTCGATATCTGCATGGTAGGCACGGGTTTGATTCCTGCACACATCTCTAATATTTCTTATTATTGCGTACTATAAATTATTTTTTATAATTGTGAGGAAGCCTCTATAGATTAGGGTACGCTATAATATTCTTAAACGACACCTTTACGCATGCGTGGTAGATAATACTTAGCCTTAAATCAACACATTATCGAAGGTGGCCTAATGCTAATTGTAGAACACTATGAGTCTTGTAAGTCGACATAGTTAAAAGTTATTCAAGTAGGTATATTAATTATAATGTAGTAAACGGTTTCTTTATATATTTTGGTGGTTGAGTATGATCTAGGTCTTCTCAACTCTAAGACTTGTGCCTTGAAGAGGACTACTAACAGATTAAAGTGTAAATATTCATCTTGGTAAATTTCATTCATAGAAACAGAATTATCCATGAGATCTTACTAGTACAACAGTAGAGTACGCTAAAGCGATCTAAGCAACCGACAAAAACTAAAAGTGACGAACATACGGGCCATCATTTATTTGGTAAGTCGATAAATATCTAACGCTACCTATCACATGATGTCAGTGATGTGCCCGCGTGCAGCTGCTGTCGACAATGCAGTGTCGATAAAAAGTCGTCATGCAAATTATCGACTATTGTGCTGTATTGTATGATTATGCATTTGTACGCAGTGTCCTGCGAATTCTACACGATTCGATCCGCATCTAACTTTTAGGGATTCGTTATAAACTTTATTTAGCTATCCGCTACGTTTTTCGGCGATTAAAAAAGTAATGTGATATTCATTACAATAGAATAATTAAAAATGGTAGCAAATGGAAATTTAATTTACATTGTTTTTATTCCCTACAGAATACATTTATATACGGTCAATATGGCAGACTTTTGCTATATCCCTCTCCTACGCTATTCTTATTGGTTACATAAATAAAATTCAGAGATTATAGTGTAATATTAAAATACCTAAAGAACCTTTCTATAACTACAGCCATTAGTATCAGGAGTTACTTTGCGGGAATCCATTGTTATCAAGATGACTGCCTTCAACCCATTAATAGCCTACTACTGAGCACGGATGTCTCTTCGTCACTGACCACCACGCTGCTCCAATGCCGAGTGGTGGAGGGGTTAGTGGTCAATCCAAGTGTAGTAAGTTTTTAAGCCGCCCAAAGTCTTAGGTTACTTATCTGCGAGCGAAATTTATAATGACATATACTCTCAGACATGCATAGCACTTCAATCGCCTCCATGAAGGACCACCACCAAAACGTGTTTCGCTCCGAAAGCCATCATCATCAGGGTAAGTTGACTCTACGAGTGCTAGCAGCCGTGTCTTCGCAGCACATGCTAACAATAATAAATTAAATTGTGGAGTTGCAATTTAAAATTGTAGACAGAGTTTTATATTAATAATCTTTAATACGGTAGTATAGATCTGTATACATAATATAGTCATTATTTTCAAATTGAAATCCTCATGGAATGGAAAATAAAGATAATTTATCTCTGATTTTAAATTCCCTTATGAAAAATTCAAATCCGCTCGAGATCAACCGTGAGTAGTTGACAACTACAAATAATTGCATAAGACAAAATTATTGAGCAAGATATTTGTACATCATAACATACACTACTTTACACATACGCAAGTATGAACATATGTACATATTTTACAAGGCTTATGCTAAGCTGGTTAAAGCTGAACATAATCCATAATCGAAAAGTATGGATTAAAAACTATGTTTTTTTTTTCTGATAGACAATAAGACCGTCGATAATGGAATACGAGTCATTCAACATAACAGAACCAGAGTGTAAAGAATATTTGTCGAATTTCCAATTACAACTCTATACTTATAAAGCTAATACCTTCAATAACACAAATAAGCAAAGGGTATACTAAGAAACTTGGGAATGCGTCGATTATATTGACGTTAGCTCCGGAATGTGTCAAGGTAGCTACATCAATCTGTGTGACAAGTTGGCGTGTGTCAAAACAGATCGAGTGGTCTCTAGAGGTCCCGCGGTTACGCGAAAATAGCCAGCAGAGGTGGACAATAGTGTATGTATCAGCGAACACTTCACTTTTTGTCATGCTATTATGAATGTAAGTGGGTGTGAGCATTCATGGCAGCTTATTCATTTGTTCTGGTTGTGTATGCGTCCAACGCGTCCTCTTTAGGTTAACTGAACGTGATATGAAACGATGTTTTTATGAGTTATTATATCTACTGAGAAAGAACGGTGGTAGAACCAAAAAATTACGTGCATAAGTGTATTGAAATAATACCTATATGAATAAATTAATTTGAATTTGAGATTTATTGTAGTGGTACAATTTGGCGTTTTAGGAATAGGGAGAATAAAATCTTGCCTTCCTTCTTGCTAACACGACGGTAACGCTCTTGGTGTTTCGAATGGTGATATTTAAGGATGGTTACTTTACCGTCAAGTAGGTCTTTCAGTATTATAATTAAACGAGAACCGTAAATGTGTATGAAATTGGTATTGAATATATCACCATAAAACAAAGTACATAGGCATCATATTACTTTGTTGTCTTTTAAGGACAGTAACGCTCCCTACGAATCAGGCCTTTTCAGGTTTGATAGGCAAAAGAATAATAATTAATTATTTTATATCGCAAATATATTTACATTTTAGTATGCTTATGTATGCTATAGATTGTCATTACGACATAATCCATATCGTCTGAAATAAAAATAAATCTCATACAGGAAAATCAGTGACTGCTTTTTAAAGTAGGATGGATAACAGTGGGAGCTAAATACACTATAGAAGATTCTTTCACCTGCTATATAACGAAATAACACGAAATAACTTTCGCCGCAAACTTAATATATTCCGTCCTATTGTGCTAAATACATTCGTGAATGCGTGTACATAAGTATTAGCGCAAAGTCAGGTCCATTGTGCCAGCTCGTCAAAGCCTGACTGGCACCGATATGTACCTACTCGACTTTCACTCGCATGCAAATCCGATACAAGCAGCGCCCGCATTACGCTTTGTGCGTTTGTTCGACTGAGTTGTCGGTACTCGTGTCGAATTAAAGTCGAATTATACTGTAAGATACACGTTTTTATTCCGTTACGTACCTAATTCAAACTTAGTTTGCCGCACTAGTCAATCTTAAATTTTTATTTGATACTCCTTCACATAGGATAGGATTTATCTAAAGCAATCAAAACAAAATAAAACCCAAGTTACGTGCTAAATTGAATATTTAAAACATAGTTATTTATCGTAATACTTCCAAAAATTAAAACACAATACTACGATTAAACACTAGATAGTGTAGATAAATACGTAGTTATAAGACTTATAATGGATTCATATTCCTTTACCGAAAAGTCTTAGAGTTTCGCGTAATAATAGCCAAATGCCTGCCACTGCCAAGTACCATTAAGTCCGTTTAGTGGTTTTCGTGTCACGTTTACACAGACAGATGTACCTAAAAATAGACAATATTAAAAAAATGTTTTCATCTCTGGATCGATAAAAAATTCTACATACTTTCAAATTTTTCAAAAATATTCCAATGGATTTTGTTTTATTTCGTTTTATAGATATGACAAGTATGATAATCTCTATCACTTAGAGGTAATTTTGCAATTATGTATAGTTTAAATAATTAAAATAGAAATACGCAGTCAGACAGAGAAAGATAGTTCTATTTTCTCTTATACTATTTGGATAATAGTTATAATTTCGAAACAGAATACTGTAACAAAAAATGAACATAAAGAAATATTACCTTTGAATATAATTATGATTGTAAAAGTCGTAACGTAGGCCACATGTCACTGTTAGGGGTTGGGTAATTAGTGGCATTTGATATGCCTCGTGGCTTGTGGGGTATCTCGAACTGATGCCACTTTAACTATCGCTAGTTGGTGAAACTTTATAGCAGTTATTAACTTTAAATTCTCAAAATAAAGAACACAGCGACTTATTGTCCGGAATTAAACAAAGTGATGAGAGTGAAATACGATGAACCGCTCAGTTTCATATGAAATTTTTATGATGTTTTTGGAAATTTAAAGACTCATTTCCCGCATTAGAATTTCCAATGTTACAAAGACATGAATATTCATAAGACATAAATACCTACCACCTTAGAACATAGACTCATTTTTTGTATCATATTTACCTCAATCGAGGATCAAATTCATTCGTTAAACGTAACTCCCTGTGCTACCTAGCGTATATTGTTTACAGGGCCTGATAATGAATGTTATAAAATCATTATAAAAGAAATTTATTATTAGGATAGTAAAGAATACTTTAATCTGTTCGCAACGATGGGTGAAGTACTGTAATAAGTTTACACAGCTTAAACTCTTGTTATTCCGACTCGAACACGGTCTTGGAATAATAATGGGTTTCAAATCTGTAACTAGTTTGTATAGTATTAAGTTATATGAATGCTTTTTCCATCAAATTTAGTGCAAAAGCTAGTCAAGAACATAGGTGGAATATATTCTGGGTCATATAAATTATTGATTAAAATCATAATTACGTAAAATAATAACTACTGAAATTACCTATAATTTTTGTATTTATTTTGATATATTCTGTTCAATAGATCATTAACATTTAGATTACATACAAATAGATTATTGACTGACATAGGCAATTTACAGTTTGATGGCGTAAAGCTTAGTATAAGAGTATAGGAATAAATTTTGTTAGATTTAAGTGACTCATAATATTACCTTCTTGGAATTCGAATAAATGAGCAGCTAAAGTTGCAGGCTCTAGTTTGTAATTAAAAATGTTAGACTGTGGAATATTATGTGTAGAATAGTGACCATAAATATATAAACGACTAAAACATTACAATATAACTAAGATGAACAAATTAATTAAAGAGGTCAAGCAAAAATTTTAATCTACCTGTTTACCGGCTTACGTTGAGACAAACAGGCATCTAATTTATTCACTATACATCAAGGAATAAAAATATAAACCCACTCTAATATTAACTCAAGAATGATTTTTATGTAAACCGTTATTCGGCCTGAAACATTCAATAAACGACTGTTTAACATACCGTGTGAAGGGCCCGCCCTACGCGGAAAAACAAACAGTCGTAAAAATGACTTCAAATGACATGTAAAATTTTTCTACGTCACGATGAGATATTGTAATGATCCGTTACGAAAAATTATAATGTGGCCCATGCAAGAGCGGCATTAGACCCTTGAAGACATGTGTGACGACGGATTAGAGTCCATTATAGCAAGGAAAATCCTATTCACTAGCCGTGAATTGAATAAGTTAATGGGTGGTACAAGGAAATAAAACTTTAAGAAGAGACTAAATAGATACTTGTAGCTTTTTTCAAATTACGTCAGTTAAGGTTATATTTCAGCAAAGTGGGATTAATCTATATAAGATAAATATTGTTTAGTGAATAGTAACTTCGATTTAGTTTTTTCAATACTCTTGAGGAAATTTCTATTTCTTCTCGTGTCGTAGTACGGATGAATGGATATTGTATTAAAGGTTAGACAACTTTTTCGTCCAACAAAACCAAGACTGATTTCTTCACTTTTCATTGTTTTCATTGTGGTTGTACATATCATAATTGACGAAGATATTTTTGAAAAGAGACAAAATAAATGTAACATTAAAATTAATTTAGCGTTATGTAGTAACGATTCACCCTCATAGTTTCACATAAGGACACTCTGACGTGCTATTGACAAAAGAAAGACACCGCACACATGTAGATGGAGAACAAATTCAAATTCATCATACAAATTTCCGCTTCACCGACTATCAACCCTATTATGTGGTGACGGTACAAAATTTAAAACCTTCTACGTGAAAAACTAAGAAAGAATTGAACACTGGATGACACGTGAGTGGCTAAATATATTTTATACTAGATGAACCAGCAAACGTTGTTTTGCCATATAAATTATTAGGTATTAAGGAACTTTTTTAATAACCATAAAAATGGTTATAGTGGGTTAACCTTAAAAGCTAGACATATGCTATCGCGGACTTTTATTTAGATCTTT
>DWJN01004842.1:0-12010 GCA_018248895.1 Carystus phorcus
CCTTTGAAACCGGCGAGAGGAAAACAACCGGACCAATTAACGCGTAGGCGTTTCATCCTACACTTGGTTATTTTTTAATTAACTTTATATATATACAAGTTTGTCTGTGGGTGCGTTAGCGATCTACTATAATAATACAAATTCTCTATAAAACGTTCTTGTAATAATAAACTTATTTACAAAAGTCGATTTTTTAATACAACATGTAAATTTTAGATTAAAATATTTTTATTTAAATAAGCTGTTTCCTTAGGATTCAACTATCTTCAAACGTGAAAGAAGACCAATTTACCAACGTTTGCACTAGAAAAACGAAATTTAAGCTGGTAAATGCTTTCATTAGGCCACTAAAACCCAGAAAGTATCAACAAGCTCTAAATTAAACACATTATGCCATGATAGGAAGCAATTGGCAAGTGGCGAAATTTACAATGAAAATAAAACAATAATAGGAAAATACGTCCGATTCTGAATATCACATTCATAGAGAAATTAGTGGCCGACTGAGTTTTGTGATTTTTTATGCCATGAGAAAGTCTTCGAAGATTTAACGATTGCGATCGACAAAAACCGATAAGAATCACCATGGTTTTCAAAGTGCATGCGTGCCAATGCTACGTAGTTGATATTTTATATTATAAAATTAGTTGCACCCCGAACAAAATCCTAAGAAATTCGTATTTAAAATATAAAATGTATCGAAAACAAAACTTAGAAAACAATACACGAAAATTTCAAATTTTCGATACGTCGCTATCAGTGTAGGTACGTAAATATAAAAGTAGATAACACAAAGTTGAATGGCACACACACACACAGACGTAGGTGTGTATAAACAGGTGAACGCTCAGCTGCACGGGCGATTTGCATATCTCAGCTATTGAGTAGTCTAGACATTGTTAGAATTAGCGTTTCCACAACTGGAACGGCTCTGAACTGGTTTCTTTAAATTATTTATTTAATTTGATTACAAAAAACGCACTGTGTATAAATATACTTATGGCTTTATATATTACAGGGTTTTTGTAGCTACGCTTACTAGCTATGCCTGGCGCTCGTTGCTACGGATATTAAAATTTAAAATTAAAATTAAAGTCACCATATATAAAAGCAATCGTTTTGATTCTGTTTATTGAAGTGCTGTTCGATATACCTACATATACGGTGTAGATCTAATCCGATTGATCAGCAAAAAACCAAAATTTTCAACTGTAAACCATGTGTTCGATCGATAAAATTTTAGTACCTAAACCTTTTTCAGAGAAGAAAGGGCTTGTTCATTCCTTCCTTCTTTCCTTCTTTCTACGCCTCAAATGATAGCCATCAAAAACAGCCCAAAACCTAGGGTGACAGGGTCATTTGGTAAAATTTTCACATATAACTTTTTGTTAAAAATATGAATAAATCTAAAGCCTTCAAAATTGTATAATTCAATTGATTGTAACATAAACATCGTCTATTAAAAGTAACACAGTTACAATTCCGTTTGCATTTCCTGATGTAACCAACATTTCCGAATTTATTTCGCAAATAAAAATGCATAGTTATATCATCGTCCCACCCAATGGACGAGTTGTAGCTAAACAATGATCAGAACTGATATGTACTCGCAATGTGTACTCCGACAACACTTCAAAAATAAACACGCCATACTAGGAAATCGGCCATCGGTATCGCATTAAAACCGCAATTTTTCCTAGATTTTCCACAAACGATAACACACAACGGTCAATTCCATTTACCTTTAACTTTTCCGGTAAGCTTTAAAGATAAAAAGTTAAGATAAGAAAGATATAAATAGATAGATAGAAATATAATATCATATTATTAATTAATTATCAAAACGGGTATCATTGTCAAATGAGTTTTTACCGCGTCATTTAATACTTATAAATAGTACATTGATATTCTTAATTACCGGTTTTTCCATTATGCATCATAATACTACGAGCATAATCCTATAATTAATTAACTTTTCAAATCACAAGTACATACCCACGTTTACACAATCGCCCCAGCTCGAGCTTTACTCTCATTTCATGGAATTTTCCACTTTCAAGTCAACAGATATAAACAGACGCTAATAGATTTAAGAATTAAAAATGACCGCGACTTTTAAAATTGATAACAAAATGGTACAAATAAAAATTATTTATAATTTAATGCATAGCCTATTCACACGGATGACTATTTACGGTACAAAAAAACAACGTAGCTGTGAAATTTAGTACTATCGCTGTCGCTTGTATCAATAGACACTTAATTATCATGAGCATCGAGGGGAGGTCCCGTCTTCGATTTATATTAAAATAAATACTAAAACCCAACCAAATAATTTCTTAACAGTCTCGAAAGCAAAAGCGCAACAGCAAAATATAGGTTAGGATTAAAAGAAACCCGAAGAAAAGTCATCAATAACAGATATTTAATAAAAGAGCCCCAAGTAGCTTTCACCTCTTGTATTGACAATCTATTAATAGCGGCAGGCTGTGTGACCGGCGGGATAAAGCGAACGAAGCCCACGCGTTCTAGTGTCGTGTGGCGCGGTTATTTTTAACTAATCGATATCTATTTATTTCTCAAAGGACACCCCTGTTACCTGCAGAAGTATTCAAAGGTTTAAATTACGTAAGGACCGTGTAGGCGGTATTTAGCCCTGAAAGATTACGTCTCAGATGCCGAAAAAAGAAAGTTATTCGCGTCTGCGAGTGATAAAAATATCACACCAATAAAAACATGGAACCTTTAGTTGCCTTGAAAACGAAATACTGTGCGTAAACACGATTTTATCACATCATCATAACGATTCATAAGTGTATCAATGATTAACTCAAATTTTGTATCACAACTTATCCAACACGCTGGCTCAGTTTAGATTGAATGACTTCGTACTAGATTCGGAACATAATAGATAACTTAAATATTTCCAAAGTGTTTTATATTTTATAGAAAAAGAAGCCGCTCTTAATACACACTCATACATAGGTTCACGCTCATATCTAATAGATATTCTTATAAAAAACAGATATTTTTCAAAATTTCCCAAACGCAATTTAAGCAGTTATAAATAACAAAGTATTTTCATATTGTTTTCAATATGTAATATGTACACAAGACAGGATAATATTAACTATGAGAATATAGATACTACAAAAAACTTTTAATTTAAGTAAGTCTTGTCTACTAAACGTTAGAATATCTAGCGTCGAAAAGCTTATCAAATCATAACACACACAGTAATGACCAACAGAAAACCAAACAACAGTCGGCACTTTTAATATGGAACATTTGTTGTAGACGGTATTTGTGAGAAGACTATAAATAGTACATTAAGATTATAATAGACCTAGTTTTCATATTATTAACAACATAAATTATAAATAGCACCTAACGTCAGACGACACGCGAAACGCCCACGGATTTTGTCTCTGTAGACGTACGTAAATGGCCATTGATAAACAAACGTCGCTTTACAGAACTGATCTGCCTAAACAACACGATATATAGGTGAACGTACCGGATGAGTGAATGAGAATACAATTATAGCTATATTATCATATAACAACGATGTTAACGAATATAGAAGACTTTTCGATTTCTTGTCATAAAAGTTGTGATCAATAAATCTTCATCAATTCTCAGATCTTTCACGTACAAATTATATTGAATGCGTGTCTAAAAACATAATATACTCGTAGTATTTTATACCTATCAACAACATCAAATCAACCTTAACTATATTATTAGTAATATCCAAATAATACATTTAAGTTTGGTTAGTTAAACTACAGAGACGTTTGTTCAATAATTTAAGGTTAAGTCCGAAGAAGATGAGGTTATGGTAGATATTTTCGCGTGGTTCCACAATGGACAGACATTCTGTTAGTTACCAATGTGGCAAGTTACAAATTTTGATGTATCATGACTCTGTTCTAACTTGAACATACAGACATCTAGAAAAATAAGTCATGCAATACATTTTGAAATATTCGAGTTCTGAAAGCAACACTTAGAAATACACAAATTCAAACATATCTCCAAGTTTGAATTAAATATAACCCCACAAAGTTTATCGTCGACAAGGTCCAAAACTCCGGATTTAATCATTATATTTAGCATTCCTTCGAGAATAATTTACAAGTTTGGGTTTGCAGCATCAAGTTATTTTTAACAAGAAGCTTGTTATTTCGAGAATGATTATGAAAATCCCTATTTAAAGTTCCCACCAGGAAAGGAGGTATTATAAATTAATGCAGTTAACAATAACAGTCACAATGTAAATTTGTAACTTATGCAGATTTACCTTGAAGTATAGTATTTACTGTGAATAATATTATTGTTCCCTTTTGTGTGGCATTTGGTTTGAGAATAAGATAGTTTAGGTTCTAACCCAGAATACCAGCGAACCAAAATTTACAAATGGTTAAAAATTTCATTGAGATATTCTTCACTCTGTTTTCCATCAACGAAATAAAAAGTAATTAATTTCAAACTTCACTCATCCATATCAAACGTGACACCAAAAAAATTGCGGTCCGTTTCGGATTCCTAATGAAAACTTCAAAGGAGTTATAATGCCACCTCTCAAAGCATTACGCCGTCACAACAGAAGTGAACCGTTGTAAGAACAAAAACATCTCCAGTTTAAAATAAACACGACAAGGAAACAATCACATTGCAAACGACACAGCGACTAACCGCTAATTTACAGACCGCCCGGAGCTTTCGACCGAGCGGAGCGGGAGTGGGGCGCGTCAAATGTGCAACATATTTTCACTCAATTTACAGTTTGTCTAAGCTATTAATGCGTTCAGGACAGCCTAAAAATTAATATAACCGACAGGGTAAAAAGTAAAGCATATTTGTAGGTGGCCGTAACAAATAGAGCTTTGTTTTAATCTGTGCAGTCTATCAATGAACGTCAGAAATAAGTGATCTGACAAAGTTGTGAAAGTTGGTGGTCAACGATTGAGCGTTCGTATCGGCACTGCGATTGATTCGCAAATGATAAAGTAAACGACTATGCAGGAATAGTACAACGTACAATGCGCTATACATATAGCGCTTGAGAATGTTGAATTCGGTGTCATTTAGCAAAAGCATTCCTAACACGATGATTGCTTATTAGACAAAAGTTTATAAGAGTTACCTATTTCAATGAAAAATATAATATAAAATATATTTTTAAAACTCGTTTGTTATGCACTGCAAAGGATTGGAACTGCGTGCTTGAGTCGGTATTTCCCGTTACTTCCGATCGGCCAATCGGTACACTATCTTGGACTTCTCCACTACGTACCATCAAGCGGGGAAAACAAGCATTAACTTATTTAATGTAAAAAACAGAATATCTGAAAATTGAATGCCACGCCTACGTGCCATGCTTCATAAAAACACTAAGCACCACCGATACTTGCCGATATGTAAACATAACAGATGAATGCATAACTGCCTCCAGCTATTAGTAATGCTAGCATTAACTTGTTATACTTTAGTTAAGGTTTTTTATTGAAAGCTGTAGTAGTTAGATGCGGTTGTCAATGCATAACTTGCATTAGCTGCGAAGTAACAGTTGCACCTTAAGAGGGCCACCCACACCTTGCTCCAACTATTTAGGGCGTCGATTTACACATACATCTCAACACACACAAATACAATTACAAATATCATATATGTGTTAAAACATGTCAATTTATTTGCATCTTATAGGATTCACCACTTACGATCCTTTACAAAGCTGATCTAGCCCTCAGCGTTCTCCATCATGCAGCACTAGTGCCCATTAGTGAATATAGATATAGGAGGATAAAAGTACATTAAATTATGTATCTATTTGGCGGCCATACCTATTTAAAGCCGCTCACCAACACAAAACCGATTGCACTTCTGATCACAAATACTAAGAACTCGCTCTTGAATCAGTTCTAAGAATCGCAGTGCAGACGGACAAAGGTATGTATCTAAACTACCGCAGATATATTTGACCTTATCCTGTCCAAGTTAACGTTATGAATTTTACAAGGACCTATGTCCCACTTCTCGGAACACGCCATTAATCACTGATCATGGAAGGTATAGTTTTATCGGCGCACTTTAACTTGACGAGTGCGCTTCGACACGAATAAAAGCGGATTACATCGTAGCGCCATTAAATATTAAAGCTTGTACGAGTTCTGAACGCGGAATATTAGGTGTGAACATTACAAGATTAAATTTCATAGTGCTAAGTTTAAAACTTTAAATTAGCAGCCGTCCAAATGTTTGGTGTCGGATGCAGATGGGGCGTCGCTTCTGTCCCTCGTAGACAATTCTCACCTTCATAATTATTAATGTGAAAATTAACTTAAGAACCCCCGAGCGCGAATGAATAAACTCGTAAAAGCGAAACTATCATTTCAGCGTACCTCCTCGCTTTTTAACGTAACTGTCTTGCTGTGCACTGATTAAGTAACAATGAAGTTCGCTCGCGATGCCGTTTTAATTACCGCGAGGTGCCAGAACTGCAAAGCAACTACTGAGTTCTATGTCGTTAGTTCATGGGAAACTTGTATATGTACGTTATGTATGTTTAGATCAATATGAGTTTGTGTGGAAGGAGTGATTCATTGTTTAATCTGAACTGCGAGGACGTTTTTATGTAAATGATTAAGTTCACACGCTCAGAATAGTTATACAGGTTTATAGCTATAAAGGAGAACATTTAATCTGCCCTAAGAAGCTTAACTAATCGGCCACTCGTCAAATACAAAAGGTCGAAAATCTCGACGCACCATTTTTTGCATACCCAGACAACCTTGTCTGCAATGTTTACGACATGATTAATTTTTCAGTCTACTAGATATCTACCGAGCGCGTTTAATCTATTGCTTTCCTGAGGCAAGAGTGTATTATCAACTATATAACAGATCATTATTGGCCACTCAGGTCAGCGGCAAACATTCTCAACCGGCCAACGGCCCACCATTCTTTTCGCTTCGATATTATACGAGCGATTGTGGACTGTGTTAGGGTTCAAATACGTTTCAAATTGAAACGGTGAACTAGCCATAGACTGCCAGGGCGATACGGTCCGAGCTAAGGCAGTTTCCTGGAATGCATCGATCTCTTTTTGCAATATCTCATGTTATGGCGATGCAAACAAAAACCTTATTGTGTTTTTTCCTTATTGACGCGAGTCTAATTATGCCAAGGGATTATTTTCATACATAATTTATTAGCTCTTAATGATATTTATAGGTCCATAATTATAACATTTATTAATAATACATTGAACAAAATAACCGTATTTTTTGTGTGAACTGAAGAAAAAACAATGCAAGAATTTTTATACGGCTTTTAATAATACATATATACCAATTAAAAAGTTTAATTGTATGGTAAGAAATTGCATTAAGTCCGCCTTTTGTACAACTTATTTTAAGAGTCAATAAACCATAAACAAATAAATAAATTAATTAAATTTGAATTAACCGAATTACTACCACAAAGATTTCTAAAAATATAATGATCTACCTCAAAAGTCAGCATTTTAACATGTTCAAAGACATGATGGTTGCACAATATTGTGATTTGGATCCTTTCGGAGAATTTGACCAATCCATCCAGCTAGTTTTAGCGCTGTTCGTATAGCTCAGAGATTCATAATGTGTACTCACAAGCACTCCGTACTTTACAAAGCTGACCAAGGGAATTTTGTCTAAGTGACCCTGTCTTCCCTATGTGATAAACAGATGTTTATTTTCTGCTATTACTATGTTAATGTTTATCATGACACTTGCAACATGAAAGAGTGCGCTTATAGCGTTTTTTTAAGTTCACACCTTCAGATACAGTTAGTAGTTAAGTAACTATGGTACCAAGTTTTCCTACACCGATATACGACACGAGCTAGTAAAAGAAAGAAAACAAATGCATGCTTTGTAATTGATAACTAAAATCTGAGAACTATATACCTACAAGACGTGTCACGATCCGCGAACGGCGTCGTAACGTCGCGTCGTCGCGTGACTCAGCGTTAAAAGTGAAACGAGTTTGCGTCCGTCATTGTGAGTTATCACTGCAATAAGTTGCAATCTCCTGATCGTGATGCGGCCATTATGTGAATTGAATTGTTTATTTAACAAAAATATTGGCTCGTTCAGTAGCCTTGTCTGATTGTGACGGGTATCCTCGTTGAGGTGCAAGTCACTCAAATTTATTGTTAACGAGTGAAAATTAGCGGACCGACGACAACCGTTTAATGGCCCAATACTGACGACGGATCTCTCCTCATCAATGAGGGGTCTAGAAGGTGGAAGGGTTAGTGGTCAACCCAAGTGTCATAAGTTTTTAGGTCGCACAAATGGCTTGACGCTTGTTATTTACCACGACGACCCGGACTGATAGCTTAAGGTGCCCTCTGAAGCACGGAAACACTGTCGCTTAGGATCGACGCGAGCCGCCGGGATATGAGCGCTTCAACCATTGTTCGCCATTTACATTATACTAACATTCGTTACGGTACCGTAAATATTATTTTATCAATATAAACTTAACTACATTACGGAAACATAAACATTTTTGGGTAAGCAAGAGCTATTTATTAAATCTGCAATTACCGTCTGTAGGTACACGGAAGATATTTAAGAAAAACTAATATCGATGGTATTTATCAATGCAATAATAGATTGCAAGTGTCATAACTATAATTCTTGTGTTTGTTTTTTGTCTATGGATTTGATTCTACTACTCTCATACTTAACCGATTAGTTTAAAAAAAAATGCAATTTAAAGAATCCTGTCCTTTCCATGTAAATAGGAAAGTATTAAGACAGCTAAAGCTCCAGTGAAGTGAAGCAAAGGCGATTACTATTATAAAACAAACTGTTAATTTGGTGGTAAATAAAACGTAACACGACTTATAGAACATGTACGAGGCAACAGCTACTTATGGCGAAGCCTTTTAAAATGTCCTTTGAAAGTCAGGGCTTAAATTTTGACAGCGGCAAAAGTCAGCATCCCAACTTTGCGGAAGGGGCACTTATTTTCCTCACTTCACCTTTTAGTGTAATAATGTTTTCGCACGAAATTCCGTAACACGCACTTGAAGCGTTATATATTTATAATACTGGCAGCAAAGTATTGCGTGTCTCATTTATTAAGTGTTAAAGTAGATTAATTAGTAGTGAATGAAATAAAGGGTTTTCAAGCGAATGGTTAAATTAAAATGGATTTTAACAATGTTTCGGAAACGAATACTAAATACTGTAACTCATAAATCCATTCAAATTATTTTCAATGGTTTTCATATTATAAATACGTATAGAATCGGAATTTTTTTAACCATAAGAGTTTCGTGTTTACACGCGAAATAAATTGAGAAAACCAGAAAGTTTTCGAATTATTTGTTTTTTTTCTTAAATTTATTGTCTAACAATTTCAACATTAACCGGAAGCGCTCCCATGGTCTTATTACGACATTCGAGACAAATTGTCGCCTATCTTAAGTAAGTAATGAATACCTAATGATGTTGGGACGTTGATGTAGTTTTAAAGAGTGGCCAAAGATAATAATAATGGTCTTCTGCTTGCGTTTTAGTAACTTAATGCCTGTTATTAAGTTTAAATTCACCGTATTTAATGCAGTAGCAGTTGAAATACAAACGTGGACGACAGATGAACGACCTCTGGTGAATTGGTAACAGCCAAACACATGCTACCTACTTAAAAAACAGATTAACGACATGTCATTTACCGCATTGAAAGGGGTATAATAAATCCGTGCTCGAACAATACGATACGTACAGTCGGACAAATGTTCGCGTCGCGGAACGGAACGGTGACGAGGCTACCCGACACGAATATTTCACTTATTTTGCATACTAACAAGCAACGGTGCGGCTACGCGGCTGGCCACTGACGTTGCGTCACCGGCACGCACTCGCTTGCGCAATACACTCACGCGCCATTCATCCGGCCGCACTCCACCGGCTGGCAACAGTCTAGATCGGTAACATCTACAGCCATGTTTCCGTCTCGCCGTGTGAGCAGAATATGCTTATTAGCCCGTCGAGGTTGTTGGGTGGCAAGGTTAGCCAGCCGCGCTCGCTGCGACCACGAGTACCGTCGGTGCCGTAGCGGCCGTCGATTAATATTTATCTTATCATTTACACAGCTAATTACATACATACGTGCTCCTCGCTAACCAAAATATCCACCGTTATTTCGACTCAAACATCGTTTGTATAAACGAAAAAATGTGAATGAAACAAAACAAGTTGGAAAGTGGCGACGCCGCGACGGTGGAGAGACTAATAAAATATTCTAATTAAAAGTGTGAAGCATCAAAGAAAAATGTTTTCACACTCTGAATTACTGGAAACTTTATTAAAATAGGACTTTCCTGACTGAAGATTTGGAGCTAGAGGCTAAAAACATTTTCAATAGTAAAAATTCACAACTATGTCAACGTTAGCTCATGCATTCACGCCTGTATGCCGATTAGCCTTGTTCGTATTTCAATGGAAGTTTAACGATAAGGCGCCGGATGTTTGGGTCTAGCGGCTGGCATATCATAGTTCGGATTGGCCCATTGACTATTGGTTTTCTGGTAAGAAAATATAAAAAAAAACAGTACATTACTATTTGATTAAGAGGAACCAAATCACAAAATCTATCCGTTTTGCGGGTGACGTCATCAATCAGATACCAACGTTGATTCAGGAAGAATTGGCTACGACACTTACGGCATGAGGAAACGCTTATTAGACTGCACTAAAGCATCGTAATAGTAGACGCTGAAGATCTTATGAAATTATATCCAATTGTGACGAAACTAAAACAGATTTTGATAACAACGTTTAAGTTGGTTATTTAACGTACAATTTATCATTTGGCGCCACATCGTCCATACACCCGAAGTAAAGATATGATCTCCGCTTGGCAACCGGGCAGCTACCTCCATTGCACCAGAACAATTTGACGTATGCTCGCCATGACACCGAACAGACAATATTTCAACCTAGCGCATAGCCATGACACACTTGTTACGTTTTGTCTAAGTTGCAACGTTATTAAGGAGTCATTTGCTGTAAAAATACACTTATTAGGAAATTCATGAAGCAAAAGAGAACCGATGTAAATTGTAGTTTGAACTCCATAGTCATAAACTAGTCATTCAAAATGTATGGAATATATTTCTGAGATTAATTTGTATATTTATTTATTTACTGGAGACATCGAAACTAGATTCATGTGACACAGACTGAACCAAATATATTTTTGGGTGAAAAATTCTGTTTAAATAACAAAAGAAAATAAGTTTGTGTCACCAATGTACATAGTACATATGACGTAATATTTTTTATTCAATGTTTTGCTATTTTCCAAAATTGTTTAAAGACATTTTAAATTAATTTCCTGCTTTCCTAATTTACATAAACTTTAAATGCCTTAGATGTTCTTTTTTAACTATGACTCTCATTCTTAAGCGGAAAATTTAGAAATAGTAGCTGTTAATGTTCTACAAGCATTAACCAAATATTATACTAAACCCAACTTCGAAAAACGGCACATCTATTGGTTTACTTTAATGTTAAATTATTTCGTAATTATTGCAATTAAGTGTAATAAACCCACCATATCCCCATTTAGCAGTACAGATATATAAATACCTAAGAATCGTTCTAACAAAATAGATCAATATATAAATGACAAATTAGCTTCAACGTCGTCATGCAATAAAGAAACCTATAAAATTGTTGAGCGCACTGATTGAGACTATTTTTTATTTAATTAAAATGAATTAACCTAATCAAATTACGTGTGCGATCAATGCCAATGCAATTGCTCCAACGAGGTATGTATATGTGGGCCGAGGACGTCGTATTACCAGCGTCACTAGTCATTTTTTTCTTAATTCTGCATCTCTAGACACTATCATGACTCATAATTGGAGACATGAGTGGATGAAGGTGATATGTCACAAAATTCTAATTTCGAGAAAATCGATTTCAAAGTTTTGTGTAAACAT
>DWJN01004843.1:0-12009 GCA_018248895.1 Carystus phorcus
CGGGCTACAGGCTAGGTCGGGAGTTTGATAACCATTTTTTTCTTCTCTCTTTTTACTTGGCTGGCAAGGCTTGATGTCCTTGTTTTAGTCGACGACAGAACACGAGTTCTTTTGTATTGTTTTTAAATATATATTTAATTATTGTTATATGTGTCGATTCTTTTCTAAAATTAATTACACTGTATTTAACAATCTAATACAATGAAACGAAAGGCGGGATTGTAGCCAAGCATTGACTAGTTCGCAATAAGAAAAAAAAAGCCTACATATAAACCCAAAACAATTATTGAACCCTTCACCTATACTGAATTGAACTAAATGTCTGTATATAAATTTTCCGACAGCTCACATACCCAAGTCCTTGTTGACTTGCGACTCGGGCATGTCGAGCGCGAGCCGCACGCGATAGGGCTGCGCCGACATCAGCATACTGCTGCGGCGGGTCAGCTGTACGTGCGCTGAAGGGAACGAACACACACCCATGTTTTCTTCACAGGATCTAGCAACAACGACCAATTACACAACATCAATACGTTTATCGAGATGTTTTCATATCGGGACACTTACAAAAACTATTATAATGAACTAGCGACCCGTCCCGGCTTCGCACGTGTGCAATGCTGATACTAAATACACTACAGAAAAAATTGTGAACGTATTATACATATAAACCTTCCTCTTCAATCACTCTATCTATAAAAAAAAACGCATCAAAATCCGTTGCGTAGTTTTAAAGATTTAAGCATACATAGGAATATAGGGAGAGAGAAAGCGACTTTGTTTTATACTATGTAGTGATAATTAGTTAGCTGAGAAAATAAAAAACGTTTGTACAGATATATTATATTCATTTTTCTTTTTGAAATTCTAGAGAAAAGTACCAACTAACTTAGACGGTTAGTGTAAAAACGGGCCATGTCGCGTAAATGGCGATATCTGACATCTATTGTAAGTAAATAGAATCTATATTGACAAATAACTTATTATTATTCTTCAGCTTTATATATTAGTATAAGATAAGGTCAAAACACATAAACATGGATGGTAAAACGAAAAAATGTCACTCCTATCTTTACCCAAATGAGTGCAAATATGCAATTTATATTACACTATCTTGCATCAATCCGCGAAAAAAAAAACTCGTGGATTGTTGCAAAATAGACAAATACTAACTTGACAATGGATTTCCGCAAAGTAACACCTAATGCTATTAAATAAATCTCTGTTACTATAATTATTTGGAAAAAATCCACAGTTATAGGTACCTTAAATTGAATGACACACAACTTATTACATTGTGTGAGACAAAAAGGCACTTTGATTTTGATATGTCAAGTCACATTATCAATATAAATATTATAATCCAATATGCTTACATATTTACACAATATCAATTACGTAAAAGCCATGCACTTATTACTGATTGGTATTTGAACTTTGTACTTTGTTGCTGCAATTACTATGTTGAAGACAAGATAATGTCATATGCATAATTATTATCTATAGAATAAAACTATTTCTAGGGCACCAAGTATTTATAAAATAGATTTTATCGCATATGGGTAAATCATGAATGTTGACCTATTAATATTGATAAAAGATGTGCAATTACAGATAAATTATTGATATATTATTACCACAGCCTTGGGACAGGCTATCTTTAATCTCAAGTCAGGGATTAGTGAGCTGGATAACTGTTGATGCAATACAAATAAAAATATATTAAGCAACCAGTATCATAATTAGATAGGGCCACATTCATTGAATTTATTAATAGCAACTTAAAGTTTTGGTAATTAGGTCCATAATTGAATAACATATTCATTTCAATAATTTGCTTTAAATTTTTACTCTTCATTGAATTACTAATTTTCACTTCTTTTACTTTTACTTGACTTCTAATAAAAGGAAGTTCTCGTTTCACAGTTTTTTTTTTGTATGTTACTTGAAATGTGACATTAATTCGAATTTTAATTAAATGTTAAAACCTTAGTATTAGAATTTACCATAAACTGATTTTCCAAAATCTTTAATAATGTGCCAATTCAAATGTTGCCAATGTGCTATTGTTGTTCATGCCACCTACAAGAGTTGTAATGCAGGCAGAGCTCAGAAAATCTCTCAGACTCTTACTTTGTAAGTTGAATTATGGAACATGACAAATACAGAATAAATAATTTTAATAATTTAGTTGGGGCTCTATAGTTCATTTTTTGCCCCAAGGCTTTTGGTTGCCCAGTGACACCACTTAATACAGGGACAAGATAGTGTTAGCATTCATTTATTTCTGTTTTGACATATTAAAATATAAAATTTATTTATTTATTTCAAGAGATAACAACAGAAATAAATTAGGAACACAGTTTTAAGTCTACCTAAAGTTATGCCAATTATGGTCATCCACATTTTATATTATTTTATTTAATAACAGCATGTGTTAACTGCTATGTTAATGTTATTGCCACTTAAAAATGCTTAACTATGTAATAAAAGGAGAAACATGCATAACAAAAAATATTCTGGAATATCTGAAATAAAAATAACACATACCAAGACAGTAAAACTGTACTCACTTAAACTGGAGGTGCACTGGCCGTACATGCGTTACATTCGGCATGTAAGTGTAGTAGAAAATTACATACATAAAAATGGAAATCCATAATATTGCCGCGAAAAATACGGCGATCACTCCCGCCTTGTACAGCAGCTCTTTAATACTTTCTATACTGTCATTAGTTTTCTTTTTATAACCATTTACCTGGTTACTTACGAAAGATTCTATCGGGACAGTTACAAAATCCCTCACAACCCGAAAAGGATTTATATACGCCAGGATCGCCATAACTGTGTACTGTACGGAATTACAAATGCAATTAAGTTCGAACAGCACTTTTATCAACGCAGCGGTCAAGGAAACGGATCTAATAGGATTTGAGCGGTAGATAATGCCGGTATCAATATTATATTTTTGTTGATAAGTAGGTACCTACTGTGCGTAATATGTGAATCTATAAAAATTGTGTCGACAATGAAATCGAGTAAATCATGTACTGGAATTTTTTATTGCTTAATTAAAAAAAAACAATTTTATTTTAATTTATTTTGTTCGATCAACAATATTTTTGTTGAAAAATACACACAACACAATAAATTATCTCTGTCACCTGACATTTCAGTCAGACTTATCAAACGTCAAAATAAATAAACACAGACACTATTTGACAGACAATCTACCATAATACCTTGAGCGAAACTGCACTCCAATATACGTAACCTTTTGCTCCAAAACAAAAAGTTCACGAAGTCTAATCAAAGAAATAATGAGCATCATTTATTTGGTAATACCAAACTATGTAATTCTTTAAATTGTGATGTAGATGATAGATTATATGTGGTGTGTTGCACAGATTTTACCATTGAATAATAAAATTGGGATTAACACAGACAACACTTAAAAAACGGAATAAAAATTACACCATTGAAAAATATATGTCAATGCCAGAACAGGCAAGAGAGTTATATTTATCTGACACTTCTGACAACTTAAGTTGACAAAACAAAAGTCAATAGACCGGTCTGATTTGCCTGCAAAATCTGTTTTGTAAAATGTATTTATTTCTAGTTAAGAAACTTACGAATATTCTTTATAATTTATCGTAAAAAAATGCTGAGGTGTACACAAAATTTATGTTTTCCTAGAAGGTTCATCTCAAGCACAACACGAATCGTTTTAAAAGAAAATTTACCCGCACTTGCTTATAAGCCTGAAGTAACAGAGAGTCATCATAAATATGAAAAATGGGAAAAAAACGGCGTTTTCAAGGCAAATAAATTAAATGAAGGGCCAGTCTTTAACATCGTATTACCACCACCAAACGTTACCGGAAAATTACACTTAGGTTAGACTAAAATTTAGTGAAAAACTTAATTTTAAATGGTTTTAATGTGTTATTTTAAATCCATAAGTTGTTTTACGGATAACAGTAAGCTGGTACTTTAAGGTACAAGATTCATTCACAGTTTTATATGAGGCTATGCAAATAGATGAAGATTCCTCGTACAGATTTATAGTTTTTGAGAAATGTGATTTTATTAAATAATATTGGTATATATCATTTCTTCCCTACTCTTATCCTTGTCATAGTCAGATGATAAAGCATACTACGTTTCTCTTTGTAGGTCATGCATTATCATGTACAATCCAAGATGTAATAGCAAGAAGAAAGAGATCAATGGGAGAGAATGTGTTATGGGTGCCAGGAATTGATCATGCCGGTATTGCTACACAGGTAATAGATCATATGACAATATTCTCAATAAAATTTTAGTAGCAGTAAGATACATTTTTCATTCCTGACATGATATCAATTATTACATCCATTTCATACTGTTCACAAATTTTGCATAATTTCTTCTAATCATTATTAAAAAACTTTGAAGTCCTAGCCTCAAAAAGATTCAAAAATATCAGTTAGTGTTGTGTAAAAATACTTTTATGTTACTCTGAGACATGACTAGATATACCTGTTTATATTGTGATATGTTGAAGTAGATTAAATACCAAGACCATAATTCATATCCATAGCCATAACATTAAATTCATTTTATATTGACTTGTTTCTACATTTTTCCAGGGTGTGGTAGAAAAATACCTTAAAAGCAAACAGAATATCAACTTTCATGACATAGGACGGGAGAGATTTAACCAGGAAGTATGGAAATGGAAGGAGAAACACGGCAGCACCATTTGTAAACAATTACGAATATTAGGCTGCTCTCTGGATTGGTCTCGAGAAATATTTACAATGGACCCGCAACGTACACATGCTGTGAACACAGCATTTATTACTTTGTTTCAAAGAGGTCTGATTTATAGGAAAAAAGCTTTAGTAAATTGGTGTAACTCTTTACAGTCAACTGTTTCTGATATTGAAGTGGACAATATGCCAATCAACGGTCCTACTGATATACAGTTGCCAGGATACACAAAACCTGTAAAATTTGGCGTCCTGTATAGTTTTGCATACAAGATTTTTGATAGCACTGAAGAAATTGTAGTGTCTACAACCATGCCGGAAACCATGTTAGGAGATACTGCAATTGCCATACATCCAGATGATAAACGGTAAGATTTGCTTATCTCAAAATATTTTAAAATTAGATTTAGGTTTTTAAAAGATACACTTAATTTCTATAAGTCTATATAATTCGAATTTACTGTCTATTTCAGATATCAACACCTAAAAGGTAAGAAAGCAGTTCATCCTTTCAGGAAAACTACAATACCAATTATTGAGGATACATTTGTTGATAAAGACTTTGGTTCCGGCGCTGTCAAAATCACTCCTGCACACAGTAAAATCGATTATGAAGTAGCTAAGCAATATCATTTACCTTTATTACAAGTAATCAGTGAAAAAGGGTTGATACAAAACGCTGGTAAATTTAATAATATGAAAAGATATGACTGCAGACTGAAATTAGTCCAAGAGTTAGATAATATTGGACTATTGAAATCAATAACTCCACATCAGATGACATTACCAACATGTAGTAGAACAGGTGATATTATAGAACATTTGCCAAAGGAACAATGGTTTCTGTCATGTAGTAAATTAAATCAGAAAGCAAGTGAAGTAGTTAAAAGGAATGAATTGAAAATAGTACCTGAAAAATTTACTAAATCTTGGCTTAATTGGACTGAAGATAATAGAGACTGGTGTATATCAAGGCAATTATGGTGGGGTCATCAGATACCCGCATATAAATGCAGCGTTGACAACGATATTGTTTGGATAGCAGCAGCAGATGAAAAGTCTGCTAAATTACAAGCTTCCAAATTTTTGCGATGCCTACCAGATGCCATAACAGCAGAAAGGGACTCAGATGTTCTTGATACTTGGTTTTCATCGGGGATATACCCGTTTTCAGCTTTCGGATGGCCAGCCGAACATAATGCTGATCTAACAAGATATTATCCTTTGAGTTTAATGGTGACCGGTCATGATATTCTTGGTTTTTGGGTACATCGCATGGTGATATTAGGTTTAGAGTTAACTGGAAAATTGCCTTTTCACAATGTGCTATTACATGGAATCATTTGCGATAGTAAAGGAGCTAAAATGTCCAAAAGCAAAGGTAATGTGATAGATCCCGTCGATATAATTAATGGCATATCAATGGAAGGTCTAAAGAACAAAACTGAAGAAATGTATAAAGATGGTATTATAAATAAGGATGAAGTTAAAAAGGCTCTATCATATCACAAATCCAATTTTTCTAGTACGAATGGAATTCCTCAATGTGGTGTAGATGCATTGAGATTCACGCTTTTGTCTCAAGATATAAAATCACATTTCGTAAATTTTGATGTTAGCATATGCCATGCAAATAAGTTATTCTGCAACAAAATTTGGCAAAGTATAAAATACATGCAATTGTCTTACGCTAAGCTTAAGTTGATAGAAACAGAGATAAGTTGCGATGATTTGACGTACTTTGACAAGTGGATTCTTAGCAGACTTGCTGACATGGTGAACAAAGTTAATACTTATATGGATAATCATGATTTTCACTTGGCCACAAAAGCCATTAGGTATTTAATTTATAATGAATTTTGCGATGTGTATTTAGAGACAACCAAACCTGGTTTCCAAAATGAAAATCCTTGTCAGGGATATGCTCATGCCCACACTTTGTCAGCAGTTTTAAACGCATCATTGAGGTGTCTAGCGCCCTTTATGATTTATATTACGGAAGAAATTATTCCTAAAATACCTAGTTTTGAAAAGAATGTAATATTTAATTTCGATGATAGTATGAAACCCTATTTTGACTTTCCACAAACTAAGGATTTTAAAATGTGGAAAAATGATGATTTAGAGGAAAATGTGAACAGAGTTTTAAACACTATTAATTTAGTTAGACAACTAAGAGGTTTCTACGGTATTTCAAACAAAGTTCGTCCAGCAATATGTATAAAAACATACGATCAAAAATTAATCAGTGATTTGGAAGATAACAAACTTGTTGTTATAAATTTAACAAAAAGCACTGATATAAAATTTAATGAAGCTTTTAATTACATGCACGTTAAAGCCTTCCTGGACAAAGATACTGAAGTACTTGTAGAACTCATTGGTGTAAATGCAGAGAACACCATAATGGCAGCTAGACACAAATTAGTCAAAAGAATAAAGAAATTAGACGAAAGTTTACAGAAACTAGAAGAGCGATATATGAGCACACATTACTTGACAACAGTACCCGAATGGACACAAGTTCTAGACAAAGAAAGATTATTGTTAAAAAAACAAGAACTTAAACAATTGCAAAGACTGGTTTAACTTTGAGATGGAACTTTAAATTCATTTAAATAGTGCTACAAGAAATAAAACAGTGTATGTAAAACAAAACCATATATTTTTGTTAAAATTTTAATTGACTAACAACATTGCTGGCCGTTGCAAAAATATTACGAGATTTTATAATCGAGAAATTATTAACAATTTCTGCTTACATTTTATACCATTTTGATTTCCTATTTAACATAACAGGTTGACAATATTGTAATGTGAGATTATATTTTTTTTCCTATTTTCATACAAAACTTAAAATTTCAATGATTATTCCAATATCACTACCATCCATTTATGCAGAATATTTGTCTTCAGTCTTTCTTTAAACGAACTTAGCTACACCGTCAAAATAAATCCGGACTTACGATCATTACTTTAGTACTTACAAGATTTTAGTAATTTACAAAATCAACATATTCCATTCACCACTAGAAGGCCACAATGCAATTAACAGTACTTACAAATTCCTACTAATACATTATACAGTAGGTTAAACTTGATAAAAACCAATTTACATCTTTAAATAACAAAACTTAAAAAAAATTTTGACCATTCAATAATAATAATTCAATTAGTGCCCATAAATGGTCCAATTTTTATCTGCAATATATTGCTGCAACACTTTCGCCGCTAATTGTGTCAGTTATTTAATGAAAATAATTGTGCGTTGTTGCACGGTGCTGCAGTGACCATTACAGATATAATTCCCGTCAATAATACTATGCTGCAAAATCATTGTCTACTTGAGCGATTAGTAATATTCTAGCAACATTTTGCAAGTAAAATTAATACCAAATTTAGATGCCCTTATTAAATATAAAAACAGGGGCATAGTTTACCATAAAAATCAAATCATTTTAAATTTATCATTACCCATGTCTTTTCAAGCTTTTATACACTTAACTCTATATCTTATATGCAGTAATTTATAGAATATACAATCTGATGGTACAGGGATCTCCCAAGGCACACCACATAGCCCCATCTAATTCTTAATTCATTTATCGCTACAAAGTCTTACTTCAACAAAATAACATTAAGCTAAAATAAAAAAGCGAAATGATCAACCTTATATATATTAAACTCTTGAAAATATACATCTAAGCTAACAAAACTTCTGTTACACGAGTTTATTCCACAATTGATCACAAATGCCATCATTATATAAAACTCAACATTATCAATACCTAAAAAATATAGGTAAAAAAAGAACTTAAAAATATCCTGGCGGATATTATTCATTTAATTTGCAATGTAAGACTTCCATAATACAATATAAACAATAAGGCTATTCCTAGTTATGGCTCAAGAATTTACTTTTTTGATAAAAAATGATAAAGTTTGGGCCCTATTACTACATTTGACTTATAGTTATACAATATAAAATATTTTGTGATCAAAACATGTCATATGGTTTAACATGACATAAGATAAATTTTAAAAACATAACAATAACATCCACTATTGCAATATGAGTTGGTTGCGGTAAAGTTCCCAAGTGCAAATATTCACCCATCTATTATATAACTAACTGCCTATTTTGGCAATCTTTCTGTCACCTGAGGCCAATCTAAATTTGGCATTACCTATGTTAAAAGCAATTTATACAATTTCAAACACTGTACATAACTTTAAAACAAAATGCTAAATTTTTGGGCAACTAAATCACACATTCAGTAATTATGCTTAAAAAATTTTGTATTGCACCAAATTTTAAATGGAAGACTACAAAAAATATTTTTTAATATGTTGTCCTTAAGGACCTTATAAAAATGTACATGACTGTGGAATCAAAGCTACACTACAGATATCAACTTAAATTATCTTGGTAAATACATTCATTTACTGCATCCATTTACAATTTCATCTGACATATTAAGGATTTTGCATGTTATTTGCGAGCTAGCTATGATTTCTTTGGTATTACTTTACATCTTGATTTTAATTTTGATATGATCTTCCTTTTGTTTGTATGAAGACAGACATAATCATTGTCTTCTTTAGTTGCTGAAAGAAAAAGATGTTTAAGTTAATTACATATTATAAAATTAAATTGAAACTTATCTCCATTAAAACTATTTTAATAGTAGATAAACCGGCCACATTTCTTTAACACCAATTCTGTTTTCTTTGCTAACATTCTTAACTACCTTACTACCTACCTTACATATCGAGATTTTGTGGCTTCGAAAAATACGAAAATAATTTTTATATTAGAAAAAAAATATTGAATACAATGACTGTAACCTATTAGGAGCTTTCTAGTCTTTTTCCTTTTACTGAAGCCTTAAGAGTACCAGGATGCTCCAATTGGTTAAGGATACATGAAAAATCAAGAAAAAGGAAGGACCTTGAATTAACTTCTGGGGTATGTTCCCAATAATTTACCACTTTGATATTGTTAAAATAGGGCAATATATTGAGTAAAATTTTCTTACTTAGTTTATTTTTCATCAGGATCAAATGCTGTAGATAATACACAAAAATATTCAAGGAAAAATAGTCAGAATACACCTAGACCTCCATGGTTTAATTTAAAAGAGTTACGAGGTGTCACCTCTTGTCTGTTATTCAAGGACCCAAACAACGCTTACCTATTTTGGACATGTTGTGGCTTTTGCTTTTTTTTTGTTGCTCCTCATGCCACTTGACATGTTTAACGAGACAGAAGAGGTACTTGAAGCTCTGAGAGCATTTTGCACATGCATACATCATCTCTCTATGATTTTCTTGAGGTTTTTCTATGGAAGAATATAGCATTCATTAGCATTAGAAAAAATCAGCTTGGTTTCTATACAAAGATTAATAATTATATAATCTATGATGGATACTGTTACCTAAAATTAACATTTATGTTAATTTGACTACCTGTTGACATACGTTAAAATTTGTGCTTTATATGAATATTTCACTGGTGTCAGGCCCAACCAACTGTAAGCTATGGAACTTAGAGCCAAAACTTATGCATTGCTTTGCAGGATGCACCAGGACTAGGCAAGGTTAGCTTCGACTCAAGATGGAAGGAACCACTTACATTAAAAAATACATGCTTATTATGAGACTAAAGTTGCTCCATTACCTGTATAACTCACCTTAAAACATAAGACTGGACACCACAAATCTCTTCATAATAAAGAATACAGAGAATTACTACTTTCAAATTAGTTTAAGCACTGCAAAGTCATATCCCATCCAAAGACCTTATGTTATTGTATTTTATTTAGTATAAATTAATGCTTGACATCAACATCACATGATGGTAAGGGGTGAAGACGTCTAAGATGGTTGTTGCATTAACTTAGTAAAAGCCTATATTGTACTGCTACTGTCTAACGATAATAATTAAGGTCAATAGTATAACTCATCTTAAGCAACACAAAACCTTGCTTTAGAATAGAAAGAAATCTACTTTCCTCTACAAATTCTACATGCTTTGTAAAATATAAAAAAATCATATTTACCTACTGTAGGGTACAAACTAGCCAGATCAGTATGGTATTTGTCGGCATGTTTTATAACTCCACCAGGTAGTATTTCCAAGGTAGGCCAGCTCCCGGGAATGGTTTTTGGTTGTTGTGTATTTGGTTCAGTTTCTACTACTTCTTCAACTAATTCCTGTAACATACATTACATAATGGCAAATTACAACAGTGTCGATAAACATAATGCAAACTGGGTAAGAAATCATTCCAAAATACTGTAAATTCAGTCTCAACTTTGAAACAATAGTATAGGTATACTAACAACCGGTATAATAACAGTAACCGGTATACTAACAGGTAACCTGTCTACCCGTTTGTCAGCTAGTTACATGAAAATAGAGGATTATTACACTAGTTTGTTATACTCATGATTAAAATTACATGGAAAGAACTATTAATACTTACTAATGGTTCGTCCAATGGCGGTTCGAGCATTCCAGGAATAATGATTTCCGTGCTATCACCATCGAACACTTCCGCGTGTATGGTCACTACCACATTACCGTCTTCATCGTTGACCACACAATCGCTTCCTACACTGTCCACCACACATGTTTCTAGCAACTCGTCTTTTATCACAACGTCGTTGATTATTTCACAGTTATCGTCCGAATCTTCTGTTTTCACGTCCTCATATCTGTCCGGCTGTACATCCTCCATACGAACTAGAGGAACATTCTCCAAATCTTCGTTTTCTAACGCACTTGTTGCTGACATTATCGAAACAATTATGCATTACCTTCAAAGCGAAATTTGCAACGATAATAATTTCAAAACTTTTGCATTTACGTCTTTGTTTATGTTTCAGACAGTAAAATATTAATTGGTAAGTAACATTACCTCAAAATATGTATCAACTTTTGGCAAAAATAAATATTGCAACAACGTAAACTGGAAGATAAATGAAATTATGTATTTCAGAATTGATTGACAGATGTCTGATTGCACTCAGCAGATAAAGAATAATGACATTCGGCAGAATACCTAAAAAATATAAGAATCTATGCCACAGATTACTATGTTCATTAATATAGTTTACGCTGTGGTACCTGCATAAAACCATCTTTTTAAGTAGGTACCGATTTTCATTTAATTTCAGCGCAATAAACTGACAGTTCCAGCACAATAGGTAAACTCATGTATGTACTTCACTTTTTATACATAACCTC
>DWJN01004844.1:0-12008 GCA_018248895.1 Carystus phorcus
GGTTAACAAACAACCAGTTGTTACACTGGAAATATGAAAAAATATTGTAAGATATTTAACATATATGAGGGGCATCCAGTGTTACTGACATTGCTGAGTGAAATTGTTTGATAGAAGCTAGCAAAATAACACATCTGTTGATTTAAGTGCTAGCTTATATAAGGTAGGGTAAGAATTGATTGAACCCTACACGTGTACATTCAGTTGAATGGTACAATTACTATAGCCAGCATTTTTAATACGAGAAAAAGAACATAAGATGTCAACAATACAAGGACGAAGGGGTTATCCAGTGTCCCTCCTACTTACGACAATCCATTAACGTCCTCCAGGAGTCGATGTTGACGTCCTTGTCTGCGGCCAGGCACTCGGCCACCAGCTGCTCCAGCAGCAAGCAGCGGCACTCCCGCTCCGTCAGCTTGGTGCCGTTCACCACCAGCTCCGTGCACTCGCAGATCTTCTCCAAGCAGATGGTGCGCCACTTGTGCAAGTCGAGGACGCGGGCGCACTGCGACAGGGGCTCCTTACTGCGTATATTGAGCATGTCTCATTAGCAGTGAATTTGGCACGAGTTACGATACAGACACCTATAGACAATCAGAACACAAATCATTCAACTATAATATGATAACTTAGGATATGAGTTGGAAAAACGTAAGGCTAAATGTTTTTCTGTTTAATAGATGAGCAGGTTTACCTTCTTCTAATTTAGTTTCTCCCTATAGAAGTAACTGCTACCCTGTACTCTTGAGATAAGAGACATTTTCGTCAGTATATTTGGTACATCTCTGCGGATAATTTAATTAGTGACCTTGATGCTACAGATACCGACTATTTTGTACCAGTTAGGTTATACTGCCTCCAATCTACCTCTATAATATGTATATTGAAAGTTCCCCGTTAATGTCTACTGTTTATGCGTACATTATTTAAAATGGCAACACTCCGCCGCGCTGGCCACACCGACGTGAGAGCGGGGAGCGAGGCGCGGGGCGAGGGAAAAAATTCATCGCCGTTATTATTCGTCTGTCACTTTTGATTTCGCTACATCAATTCGAAAACGCTTTAATTTCTGCATATAATTCAATGTATTCTATGAACGCATTACAATACAAGTAGTGAGTTACGAAGTTGTTTCATTTACAAGAAAAAACACAAACAAACCAACATATTGGACCTTCAGCGCCGGAGAAATTAAATCGCAAGGAAGCGTCGCTGCATAAAACGGACGCCATTGAAACCAGGGGCCAGCATCATAAGTCAGGTCAGGTCAATCTTCCTTCATTTACTTTCCTTACCTTTATCCATTTAATTTGTGTTAATAGTGTGTTTAATTCGAACGTAACATTGTTATTTACGCGGCGTAAATTACGCCGCAAACGAGACGACTGCGCGCGCGACTTCTTTTGTATACCTACATTCAAATCGTAATATAAATTCTTGTCGTTGCCTTCCACAAACCGTTCTATATAATGACTAAAAAGAGACATTCTTTAAGTAATTTTAATAGTACAGATGAGGACGTTGGGATGAGAGAATTAAATAAAAAAAGGGGAATTATTCGGGGTAAATTTACATTATTCACAAAATACGTAGATTCGTTAGATGTTAGTTCTGTAACTGGGGTAGTACAAACTGAATTACAAACACGTCTACAAAAGGCGGAGACATTGTTACATCAATTTTCGGAAATTCAAGATGAAATTGACTTCAAGGTTCCTGATAGTCAAATTGATAAAGAATTAGAGGAGAGAGAGACTTTTGAGAACCAGTATTATGCCTATATAACTAAAGCTAAATGTATTCTTAACGTAAAAGACAGTCAAGGTCAACAGTTTAGTAAAAATTCGAGTGCTATTAAATTACCTACGATTTCGTTACCTTCTTTTGACGGTTCCTATGATCATTGGCTCGAGTTCCGTGACACATACCTATCCCTCATTCATAATTCAAAAGAAATAGATAATGTTCAAAAATTTCATTATTTACGTTCTTCTCTCACCGGTAACGCATTAATGGTAATTAAATCGTTAGAGTTCTCGTCTGAAAACTATACCATAGCCTGGGATTTATTAGAAAACCGGTTTAATAACAATCGTTTGCTTGTGCAAAATCACGTAAAGGCATTGTTTACTACTGCGTCAATCAATAAGGAATCATCAGTTCAAATCCGTAAATTAATTGATAATATTTTAAAAAATATACGTGCTCTTAAAACCCTAGGAGAACCGACCGAGACCTGGGACACTTTAATAATTTATTTAATCACTTCTAAATTAGACTCGTCCACGGAACGGGAATGGGAAAACTATAAAGGAACAATTATTGATAGTCAAAATAATTCTAACATGCGGTTGTCACTTGACGACTTATTAAAGTTTCTTAAAAATAGGGCCGACGTATTAGAAACAATTTATATGTCGCATAGTAAACATACACCTGAAGTAAATAATTTCAAAAAGGTCGCGAATCCACATCATCAAAAATCAAACAGCTTTATATCTACACAAAATAAACAATCTAACGCGCATAATTCTAAACGTCACCGAAATTGTCCCTTGTGTAACTCAAATCATCCGCTTTATACTTGTAATTCATTTCTAAATTTATCAATTAAAGATAAAATAAAATTCGTTAATGATAAAGGGCTGTGTCCAAATTGCCTACGCGCGGGCCACACAGTATCCGAGTGTTGGTTCGGACCGTGCAAGTGTTGTAGCTCGAAACACAACACCCTATTACACAGTGACGATGCTTCAAACACTTCTATACCATCACAGGTACATAACACGCACGTAGCGAAGCAGGACGCTACTCAACAACCCGCGAAAACCACTACCCTACACTCCGCAAGTCATAATTCATATTCGCCTAAAAAGGGTATCAGCGGTACATCTCATTCATTATTAGAGACTGTATTGTTGTCAACCGCCTTAGTGGAGGTCGCGGATAAACACAATAATTATCACACTACACGCGCTTTAATAGATAACGGTAGTCAGCACTGTTTCATTACCGCTTCATTATGTAATAAATTAAACATTCCTATATTACAGTCCACTGTTCACGTCACAGGTGTCGGTAATTCCGTGACTCATTCGACAAAAGCATGCGAGATAAGTTTGCGATCTAAAACTACTAACTATAATACGCGCATTAAATGTTTAGTTTTACCTCAAATAACAGCTCAAATGCCATCTTTATGTGCAGAATCGGTAATTGATGTTCCTCACAACATACAGTTGGCGGATCCCAATTTTTATTCACCATCAGAAATCGAATTATTAATCGGTGCAGATAAATTTTGGGAGTTGTTAAACGACGGGTTAATTCGTTTAAGTAGTGGCCCGTATTTGCAGAACACGAAGCTAGGATGGATAATATCTGGTATAGTAACGAATAACAAACATTCACACATCAATCGGGTTCAGTGCAATTATTCACAGACGTTAGACATTCAACTTAGAAAATTCTGGGAGTTAGAGGAGATCCTTCCGCAAAATAATCTTTCTAAAGCCGAAACTTTATGCGAAAATTTATATACCGATACTACGTATCGTGAGAATACGGGTCGTTTTTGCGTGCGCATACCATTCGTGGAGTCGAGCGATACACTGGGTGACTCGTACACGCTCGCGCATAATAGATTTATCGCACTCGAACGTAAGTTCGACCGATGCACAGCTGATTATAAAAAATTATATTGCGACTTTATGAACGAATATATAAAGTTGGGTCACATGAGTCGTATTAATAAATATCCTACACCAAATTTTTTCTTACCTCATCATGGTGTTATGAGAGAACACAGCACTACTACGAAGTTGCGAGTTGTGTTCGACGGAAGTGCAAAAACAACATCGGGCAAGTCGCTTAACGACATTCAATTAATCGGTCCTAGCTTACATAATGATATTTTTTCTATATTGTTACGATTTCGACAATTCACATATGTCGCTTGCGCCGATGTCGAGAAAATGTATCGACAAATTAACATTCATCCCGATCAAAGAAACCTTCAATTAATTCTTTGGCGGGAAAATAAATGTGATGAGCTCGGTGTGTATCAGTTGAACACTGTAACGTACGGCACCGCGTCCGCTCCTTATCTGAGCATTCGATGCCTCAAACAGCTGGCTTCGGAGTGCGACGATGACGTCATCGCTCGCATCATTCACGATGATTTCTTTGTTGACGATTTAATAACGGGACACGATAATAAGAATTGTTTGTTGGACATCTGCAAGAGAGTAACTAACGTATTAGAGTCAGGTTGTTTTCCTTTACGAAAATGGATGTTCAATTCGCAAGATTGTATTAATGACGAAGCTAAGGAGTTATCGTTAAGCGATGATTGTTTAACAAAAACACTGGGGTTAGGCTGGTTGCCGTCCGCCGATTTATTACATTTCACAACAAAAATTGATAAAAACGTAACTAACATAACTAAACGCGTTATATTGTCGATTATTTCACAAATTTTTGATCCGCTGGGTCTGTTAGCACCTGCTGTTATAATTGCAAAAATTATTCTACAAAAGTTATGGGATTGTAAGTTATCTTGGGATGACCCGGTACCGGACAATATCGTTATAATGTGGAAAAAATTTATTACTACTCTTCAACATTTACAAAACATTCGAATTCCTCGTCACGTTAAAGGGCCTCACTCTCGTTACATAGACTTACATATATTCACGGACGCGTCGCAAGATGCCTACGGTGCGTGCGCCTATGTATGTACCTACGACGACAGTTCACCAGTGATAGTCAGATTGCTTTGCGCTAAAAGCAAGGTGGCACCCCTTAAACCGGTTACGATGCCGCGATTGGAATTGTGCGGGGCATTAGTTGGCGCTAAGTTATATGGAAAAATCACAAAATCGTTCAGATTAACTTTTAATAAAATTTATTTGTGGTCTGATTCCACTATAGCCATTAGTTGGATAAAAACGGCACCAAATATATTAAAACCATTCGTTCAGAATAGAGTCGTACAGATTAATGAATTAACTGGTGAATTGCCGTGGCTACACGTTCCCGGCGCCGACAACCCGGCCGACCTTGTGTCCCGCGGGCTCGGGCTCGACGCGCTTCAACACTCGGATCTTTGGTGGCACGGGCCGGCGTTCTTACGCGAAATTAAATATAATTTTAATCAGTTTACTATCGATCAACAAATACATTCTAATGATTTGCCCGAAATAAAATCAAGTATAAATTCGCTAGTTTCGCAATCAAATTTAATTACCGTGTTTAACTTTGAAAACTTTTCTAATTTTAACCGCATGAGGCGTGCGACCGCTTATGTTTTACGCTTTATCAATAATTTGCGCGTTAAGGTGAAATCAGATCGTAACACTGGTCCGCTTACATCTGATGAATTAAATAATGCCGTTTTAATATTGGCGCGTCATTCTCAACGGTTAACATTCCCTGATATTTACAACGCGTTAAGTAAGAAGTTACCTGTTAAGGCAGACAGGAGTATATCTAGTCTTGATATATTTTTGGATAATAACAGTCTTATTAGAGTAGGTGGTCGGTTACAAAATTCGGATACATTTTCGTATAACAAGAAACATCCAATATTACTGTCTTCCAAACATCATTTTACAAGACTTTTATTCAATTTTGAGCACAAACGTTTACTTCATGCTGGTCCACAGCTACTCTTAGCCACTATTAGAGACAGCTGGTGGCCACTCAAGGGTCGCGATCTTGCCAAGCAAACGGTACATAAATGCGTTACATGTATTCGTCAAAAGGGTAAGTCACTCCAAGTTAAAATGGGTAACTTGCCACTAGAAAGGCTAGAACCGGGATATCCATTCCAACGGTGTGGTGTAGATTACGCCGGGCCTGTGTCCATTTTGAACCGCAAAGGAAGAGGAGCAAAGGTTGAAAAATGTTACGTTTGTTTATTCATATGTTTTACAACGCGTGCGATTCATTTAGAATTAGTTACGAGTCTTAGTTCAGATGCATACTTACTGGCTTTAAGAAGGTTTCTCTCTCGCCGAGGAAAACCAGCACAAATATTTTCCGACAACGGAAAAACATTCGTGGGCGCATTAAAAGAATTTTCGCTATTTTTAAATTCACATAAAAATGACATAATTGATTTCGCAGCTAAGGAGAATATTAAGTTCGAATTCATTCCACCATATTCCCCTCATATGGGAGGATTGTGGGAGGCAGGGATTAAGTCGTGTAAGTATCATCTACGTCGCATAGGAAACGCTAATCTTACCTACGAGGAGTATTCCACATTATTGGCACAAGTTGAAGCGATTCTCAACTCCAGACCCATGTATCCTATGTCCACAGACCCCAACGATCTTCTTCCTCTCACCCCAGCCCATTTCCTGGTTGGCCGACCTCTTGTTGCACCCCCATACGAAGACCTCACTGCTGCATCAACGTCACGTCTAAATCGCTATGAAAGGATTGAACAAATGCGACAGAACTTCTGGAGGCGATGGTCTAAGGAATACGTCGCGGAGCTGCAAACAAGAACCAAGTGGCAGACTAATAAGGACAACCTAGAACCCGACACGTTAGTGCTCATTAAGGAAGACAATCTACCACCCTTGAAGTGGCGCCTGGGGAGAATCATACGCACCATCTCTGGAAAGGACGGACTCGCACGAATAGCGGACATCAAAACCGCTGGTGGAATTCTACAACGTTCTTACCCTAAGTTATGTCCACTGCTGGAGGAGGAGGGGGAGCAATAAAATATACTTCAATAATATCGACTGCTGCTGATTCCTGTTTCTTCGTTGGAGGCTGCTGCTCCAAGGCGGGGGGCATGTTTACGCGTACATTATTTGAAATGGCAACACTCCGCCGCGCTGGCCACACCGACATGGGAGCGGGGAGCGAGGCGCGGGGCGAGGAAAAAAAATTCATCGCCGTTAAAATTCGTCTGTCACTTTTGATTCGCTACATCAATTCGAAAACGCTTTAATTTCTGCATCTAATTCAATGTATTCTATGAACGCATTACAATAAAATTAGTGATTTACGAAGTTGTTTCATTTACAAGAAAAAACACAAACAAACCAAATGTTATGAATTGTTGGTTCCACACTAGGATTCCCTGTGTTATGGATAATTAACTCCTTCCCGAAGGTTTATGTATATTATAATTATTATTTTAATACAATTTTACGATAACCATAAAAATGGTTATAATGTGTTAACCTTAAAAGCTAGACAAATGCTGGCACGGACTTTTGTTTAGAACTTTTAGAGGGGAACAATATTGCAATACACGATGTTTGAGTAACTTTCACCGTTTACTCAGCGCATGCAACAAAAGCTCAAAATTTTGTCGATTTCGCAATATTCTTTATTGCTGCTCCTCTCCTATTTCTCTTAGCGTGATGTTATATAGCCGTTAGTCTTCCTCCATAAATGAACTACCGTACACTAAAATAATTTTTCAAATCGGTCTAGTAGTTCCTGAGATTAGCCCGTTCAAATAATCAATCAATCAAACAAACAAACTCTTCAGCTTTATATATTGGTATAGATATAGATAAACTCGAGCATAAAACATGTTAAAATTTGTTCTCATATGCCTAATTTGTAATTACTACCTACGTAAATAAAGTAAATTTTAATTTGCACCTCGTTTATTGAGGAAAACAAATTATATTATTTATACTAGCCGTGCCGTGCCGTGGAATTTAGCAAAAAAGTTATTGTATTATTTTTTTGTTCAGTTCACAGATTTTACGATAACCTATAATTCTAAAATAAAAACAGTAAGTTACTCCTTGTTACATTAGCTACCTGCCAGTGAAAATCTCATCAAAGTCGGTCCAGCCGTTCCAGAGATTAGCCGGAACAAATTCACAGCCACACAAACAAAAATTGTAAAAAATGCTATTTTGGTATACGTACCATCCATGTATATATGCATATGTAGTTAATGAAAAAAAAAATTTAATATTACAAACAGACACTCCGATATTATTATTTGTATAAATACAATATTATTTATATTCTGTGCAAATCGACTAGCGATTCACGAATTTTGAAAGCACCTTCGATGTTTCATGGTATTTTATAAAGATAGAATAATTATTCCAATGACGAATGAATTACTTGTTCAGATGTTAACGTGCGTCAACGCGCGCTCATATTTCCAACATTTTGAGATAATATGATAATATGAGTTTATTATTATATTCATAAACATTACACATATAAGTTATTTCTCACATACATTTTATGGCTACACAAGAAAATAAATATACATAATAAACAACCTGAGTTTTTCGAACTACACGCAATATCAACGCCCGGAAACAAAAGGAAAAATATCTTAACTAGTTCCCATTATGTGGGTTGCATAGAAGTGTCTGTTTTCACGGATTTCTTTAAGTGATCCACTTACTCCAACTTGCACTATTCGAGAAAGCTTGTGTATTGAAATACGAATCATAAGAGGCATGAAATTACATTAATAAAGTGTAACAGTAATTTTTCGTTTAAGTAAAGTGCAACCCATGATCCAGTAGGAGTGTACGCAAGCCACCGAACTGTTTCAATTGGACCACTTTTAACGCTTCGATGTTTTATTAAATTGTGTTAAGTTTTCCTTCAAATCGATAGAAATGCACCGATTATCGTTGAGCTTAGGAAATGTTCCAATTAAGTATACCTAATATTATTTTGTTTATTAGGAAACAATTGTTCCTCATTTTTTATGTATTTATATATGTATCATGTATAATTTATTATATATATAAAACAAAA
Organism: Carystus phorcus; assembly: GCA_018248895.1. NCBI lineage: Eukaryota > Metazoa > Arthropoda > Insecta > Lepidoptera > Hesperiidae > Carystus > Carystus phorcus. Next base: position 8,773 of record DWJN01004844.1, read on the forward strand.
TCGTGTTTGTTACACTATTTATAACTCAAGAACGGATGGACCAATTTTTATAATTCTTGTGTTTTCGGATTTTTCTTCGTCCGGAATAGGATAATAAGCAGTCAAATTTAATATTAGTCAATAAAAAATATCATAAAAACATCAGTCTCGCTGTTCATACGATCATGACTTTGTTTTATTAAACGGTATAACCATATGTAATATACAATATAATATACCATTATAGATTATAAAGCCGAAGAGTTTGTTTGTATGCACGTACTAAGCTCAAGAACTAAAGGTTCGAATTGAAAAATACTTTTTGTGTTGGATAGTTCATTTACTGAGGTAGGCTATGGGCTATATAACGTATCTCTCCAAACAATATTCGCATAGTATAACATAATAGTATTAGCAATTTTTGCATTCCTTATAGTAGGTAGGCATGATGTCAATACATATTATAATTAATTATGAACTTTTTGACAAAATCTCCGAAGTAAATTGTAATGGTTCGATTATAAATTATAAATATGTCAATTCAAAATCGATGGCTTCCGTTAAATACCTGAGGAGAGATAAACATTATCAAACATTCGTAAAAATATATACTTTTGCTTCTATATCGATATCAAAGCCAGCCTCCACAATTTAAAAACAAACGTAAACATGACTCATTTACTGTTTAATATTAGTTAGTGTAGATGACAGCCAGATAGATTACTAGAGCAACAGATAGTTAAACGCACGTAAATGGTGACGGATTGCAAACACATTAACCTAGTAACAGGTTCCGCCAGTGACACGCTAAACAACCGATTTATATTCTATATAAATTAGATGAATACTAATAAATAATAATGAAAATTGTACGGTGACAATTTAATTACAAATTACAATTTACAATATTGAGACACCATTGAGACCCAATGACATCTACGTAAAACAGTAAATATTTAAATAAGAAATAACTCCATGGTCTTTGTATATAACCTTTTTTTTAATATGATAATTGGTATTTTTAACTATAATTATAGACTTGTGAATTTGGAAGATAGTATGATTACAACTACACACTATCTATAATTACAGAACATTTTCATTGACCGATAGCAACGGTAATCTCGTGACTGACAAATATTTATGTACTTCTTCCAGCCTGCGGTTAATCCCTGTTGTTTCTTTGTTTAATACATTTCAAAATAGACTCAATAAAATTTTGAAAATAGAAAATAGACCAACATAGAACCTGTATTATACATAGAAATTAGCAAGCAGTAGGCGTAGACACTATATTAACTGGAGAGCTGGATGTATAACTGGAGCGGGCGGGTTGACCTAGTGGTAGAGGCTGGTTGAAAGCGACATCGGTGCATAATGACGGTGGCAGGGAAGGTGGTCGCGCAGCCAGCCAGTGGGCACATCGAGTACTGTGCGTGCGCACCTCGCCATGCGAAGACGTTCACCACATGGCGCGTCGTCTGACGCTGCTCGCGTTGTTCGCGTGCGCGGCCGCGCGCCGCCCGCTCCGACCTTCCTCGGACGTCTCCGATTCAGAATCCTTAGACCCTTTCGCTTTGTGGGAAGACTACGAGGACACATACGAAACACCCATTTCAACAACCAAACCAAGTGTTAAAGTGCTATTGAAGGGTAAGGTACCCGAATTAAACGTGAGCATGAAAAACAAAAGTGAATTAAAGACCAATGGTGAAGATAAAAGTAAAATAATTAAAACTACTATTAATATACAAAGTCATACTAACTTTATTGTGACAAAGCCTCCTGTGTTGATCAAATTACCTGATCAGGTAACGCCTGTTCCCTTACCGTCTGGTATAAAGCTCGGTGAACATCAAGTGTGGATATCAGATGTAGTAAATACGCCCGAACGTGTTACAAGGAAGCCGACAACTTCTCGGCCGAACAGCACGCGTAAACAAACAATATCGACGACTCGCCGCCCTCCGAGAACAACGCGCCGTCGACCATCATCCACCACGCCTCGTCAACACACAACTAAGAAACAGCAGAAACAAAAATCTACAAAAGCACCAACGAAAAGGAAGACTACTTGTCCGCCTAAAAGTAGTTGGTGGTTATCTTCCTTTTTTCAAGAAACCAACAACCAAAAGTCGCCAAAAAAGCAAGTAAAAATAGGTATGTCTCAATTAGAATTCTATCTAACAATAACATCTAATTAGATTGATTATATTATAAATGTAACTTAATACATAACTACGTACTTAGTTTGGCAGATATTAAATGTAAGGGGTTGAAACCAACCGTACATTTATCTAAAGCAGACAGTCAACTTAAAAATGCGCGTGAAAGTTTATCTCGACGAGTACATTTGAGGAAAATTACATACAGAAGATAACTGATTGTTTAATGGCTTCGGCTACGGCTATAGCTAGTAATAAGGCGTTTATCCATGTAGCTAGGCTTTTTACCTGTACAACTAAATACTATTAATTGTAGAAGTTTTTTGCGGCACTAGAAATTGAGTTAACAAGCTAATTTTCCCTTCTTTCTTGGCCAGCAACGGATCACTGACGGCACTGACTATTTAGTATAAAATTTTCCATCTTCATGGTTGTTAGTGTACAAATATGGTTAATAGTTAATTTTGCTTGCCTGATGCTGACAAAATAAAGTTGGTAGGTATATACTTAAAAAAAAATAATCACAGCACAATTTGTTGTATAAAATATATAAAACACAATACACATCAAATCTCGGAAAGTTGTTTGTGTTTTACTAAGTGTTTTATCGAACTTTTATAAAATATTACTTCAATTGATACTGTAAAATTGTGATAATCAGTACTTAAGAAATTAAAGTTTACATTGAATTTTATTCACATTGAGATGGGTGTCAAAAACCAATTTTATAGTTGAATATTCCTGTAAAGAAAGTTAAAAAATAAATAAAACTACGTTATAAATATATACCAATTTGTATTCACGCGTAGGTACAAATTATAATATAACCTAGAATTCTTATTTTTTTAGGATTTTTTATATATGGTTGTTTAGTCTCCTTTTTCCCATTGTAGTTGAAGCGCTCATAGCCCGGCGGCTCGCGTTGATCCTATGCGATCGATAGAGTTAAGCAACTGCGGGCGCGGTCGGTACCTGAAAGGGTGACCGCGAGTGGCAAAATTTCTTGAGCGTTTAAGTGCTTCGAAGGGCACGTTAAGCCGTCGGTCCCGGTTGCTATGAACATAGCAGTCGTTAAGCCATGTCGGAGGCCTT
>DWJN01004845.1:0-12007 GCA_018248895.1 Carystus phorcus
GGGTACCACAGACGGCAATCCCCATGGGGAATATATTCACGTATCATATTTTCTCCTGGTTGTAAATGAGTCCCATGGGTGTCTTTAAGTATACGCAGTAGCGATTTCCGATTTAATATGCTACGAATGACTTGCTAATATTGTCATGATAATTATCAAGGCTTGTCGCGAACTTAACATCTAATCAACGGGTTTCCTGTTACAACCTTTATGTATTTTTAGAGGTAGTATAGTAGTAAGTATATATTAATAGGTAAGGATAAATTCAATAATTATTTTTTTATTAAAATATTCAAATGCACAAAAAAGATCGTTGACAGAAAAGAAATGTCACGAATAATATCTACAAGGGTCTAATAAGTAGATAGTAAATTTTTACGAGGCTGACTTTATCATTTTTTGAAAAAATTTCACCGGACTAAATCAAAGAGGACCTTTAGGTTCTGTATAGTTAAAGAGCGAAAATGTATCTAAATTAGCGTTTCTATTGAAATTATAGATAAACACCTATAAGCATTCAGTAGGTAAGTACCTATAAGCTACTTACTTTTCTTAGTAGTAATTTAAAAAAGATCATTGTCACACGAGAACAAAAATAATTTGTTTCCTGTCGTTTGAAATCCTCAATTTATTCATTACTCTTAAAATTAAATAAAAAGTACTTCGCTCTAGGTGATATTAATCCTAGGCTTGCTCAGTATTTAATCTCGGCAATCTCACTGAAAGGAAAATTGCTCTTATAGTACCTACACAAATACCTGCATAGGTATAATTATTATTAGTTAAAAAGTAAAAAGTGAAAAGGTATAAAAGCATTTTTATTAAGTACTAGCAACTAAGATCAGTTGCTTATTGTTGGTAAATTAATTACTAAGAAATTAATTGGGTATATCAAAGCTTAGTACCTTAGACTTAAAATTTCCAGCATAGTAGCCAGCTAACTCTACAAATTTAATTTTCCACAATACAAGCTTCCTAGACACATAAAGTAGCGAAGACAAAGAACCGGGGTTAATAACCTTTATACACCTAGGAACAAACACTTACTAACAGGGGTATCCCAAATCGATAGTTCAGGAATCGATAGCTCTTGGAAATGCATCATGCATTAAACAACACTCCTTTGTGAAATTTAAAACATATCGCCGCTTGTAAGTTTGTGTCTGACAATTGTTGTCAGGCGCTTTATGTTTACAGTTACATACTTATAATAAAAATAAACTTATAAACATGACTGGGAAAAAGCACACAATTTCGAAAAATATATTTTTTTATTTATTTCTTAATATGTAATGTGTCCGATTCAAGTTTTAATTCCGATATCAGGCCAAAAAAATTTCAATAAACTCTGTGCGGAAAGAAAAGCAAAAGAAATGACAATAATTATATAACAATTAAGACCAAGATCTTCTCAGTTATGTAAAGAGAGACTAGTGTTCAATAGTGCGTTGAAGAAAACGGGACCAAAACGTTATTTTGTAAAATTTATACTTGTCTATTTGTATTTGCTTTCATATGACCTAAATGCATTTTAAATCTATGGCTTAATAAAATATTTATTATGAATATCCTCTTTACTTTTTAATTTATTTTGAAACTACTTTAAGTAAAGGTATTTAAGTGCTATGAGTATATAAAAAGTCTAGAGACAGGGAGATTAATGTAGCAAAATATGCATTTATGAAACAAATGGTTTGTGGTTTCATGTATGTCTTAAAGAAATAAACGGTAGGTTATATTTAAAATTAACGGTTTGAGATTCAAAAATGGGATTTGTGATTCAGCGTTAATTTCCATGGTTCGACATTTCAATAGAAACAAGTCGATAATAGAGTTCACATCTGCCTTTAAACTGAAATTAATTCGAGAAATTCCTAAAAATATTGTAATATAGACACGATTCTTTCAAAAATTTTAGTTTTGTCTGATGTATGCTATGTGTCCCAATATAATATTTGTGAAGTTTCTTTAAATACTGTTACGTGTTTTTCCCTCTATGAGAATATAATAATTGTATTATTCCTCATCGACGTGATGTCAAGAAGGCAGAGGTGAAGAATTCACAATCGAGCAAGTGGTTTAAATTGGTAAGGACCAGAAAAGGGAATTTTTTGCACATAATCCAGTGGTTAAATACCCAGGGCAACCCGTAGGTAGTTATATAATATAAATAGATGTAACTTTTACACGCGCCTAGGAATACAAAATTATTTTTGTCGATTTATGAAGGTGGCGCATTTATTGACATGTGGTTGCAACGTAGAAAATTCCCTCGGAGCAATGGAGACAGAAAGTCTGAGCTGCCGACTGGCGCAATCGTTACGGGTGCGCGTCGGTCTGCATCGGCGGGCATGCGCACTTCATCCATTCCAACACTCGTCTATCAGAGAAGCGAGAAGGCACGTCGTTTCACGTTCGCGAGTCGCGAGTGTCGAGTGACCGTCGCTCCGCCGCCGCGCCGCGCCGCGCCACCCGCAGTCCTCCCGACGCGATAACTCCGCACGCTCCACGCTAACTGCATCATGGTGAGTCACTTCTAACTGCCGAACTATTTGTTTGTGTCGACCTTTATCTGCCACGCCAATCTCATATCGCCTACTACTTACAATAATCAGCATACAGGTAAATGAAAAATAATATAGAGCAATCGCCTTTTATTATCTTCGTCAAGGTTGTGTATGCATAACCTAATTTATTACACTGTTATAGCAAAAAGTAATCCTAAATCCTAATTGCAAGTAGATGACAAGGTCGTAGGATCACCTGGTTATAATCATAATGTAATTTTTTCAGGTAATGGACAACCGAATGAATGAAGATAATAAAAATGAGCAAAGTTCCACTATCTTCGTAACGAATTTTCAAAATGGAGAAACGGTGAATTATTCTGTTGTTATCATCAGAGGCATAATAACGGCGGGAGATTGTAAAGAAGAGAAAATAAAGTGCATTGCATCCAGCAATGGAGCGCAACGGGAATCAGAATGGAATGTTTATAATAGGGAATTTAAAGTGATAGTTGAACTTATAAGAGGAGAAAATTTTATTGTATTAGAGTATAATACACATCAACGTAAAACGTTGATGTTAGATTATACACCAAGAAAGACAAATCTAAGAGTGACTCCTGTATACATAATTTGCCAAGGCCACGACGGATGCTTTCAAAGTCCTCCTGACGTTGACAGCTCCATAGAGAGTGCGTGTTCTCGTATAGCTATAGGAGCTAAATTAATACAGAGTCTCACTGCCGAAAAATTATATGAATGCGGCGTTGGTCGAAAAACTTTTCAATTGGAACATGAAGTTAATCATAAGAGACCGGAATGCATTGTTTTCAGAAGTAATTTAAATGTAAATAAGGCTCGAAAGATGAGACAAGCGGATCTGTGGTCTCATTTTGGCAGAGAACTCATGCTTTCTGACTTAGGAAGTAACGAAAGAAAGTTTTTAGGATTCATTTCATGCACAAGATTTAAGGGCACCGACATCGATAAACCTATGACACATGATGAAATTGTATGTCTCACTGAAGCTTACGCGGCTTTGGGGGGTGGTGGTCTGGCATTATTTGGGACTGCCTGCTTATATACTTGGCCAGCTACAATAAAAGATATTATTCCAAAATTTTTAGATTCATCTCCTGTAAATAGCCGAAGATTTATGGATGATAGTGGATACCGCGGCACATTAGGAGGTTGTTTTGCTACTACTTTAGGTTCGGTTTTCCATGAACTAGGTCATACATTTGATCTTGGTCATACCAAAGATGGAATAATGGGAAGAGGATTTGACAATATTGATCGAGTATTCTTGGTCGGAGATAGAAGATCTTCACTAACTAAAGATAATATGAATAATTATAATGGTAAACCAGTGCAACATTCGACTGTATCTCTTCAACGTAACATTAGCGTGACAATGAATGTAGCAGAACCCTTAAGAGTGTTGGGTCCAAGAAGTAAAACAACATTAGGAAACTTTGCTTCACTAAGTAAATCTGATATAATAAGAAGAAGTCCAAATATCACACCAATCCAAAGGCCATCTAGTGTGTACTCAAATATTACCAACAGACTATCGGATTCAAAAAAGAATGTAAATCGAATGAATGGAAACGATCCTATTTATTGGACACGAAATTGTGCTGTATTATTATCTTATCATCGATGGTTTAACAATGAATATGGCAGAGAAAGGCAAGCTATTACAAGATACTTGAAATTTGACAAAAATAAAATGATGATTATATCGACAGCTGGAATAAGAATAGTAGAAGTTCGAGATGAATCAAATGGGATGGTTTTGGATTCATACGAATTTACTAATCCTCTTCCAGAAAAAAGATTTTTGGTGCCGTTTACGTTTTCGCCTAAAAGTAAAGTGCTAACAATTGTAGTGGAAGATGACTTAGGAAACGTATTAAAACAGACATTTTCTTATTAAATTATTATTAAAGTAAATGACAATAATGTGGTAAAACACAATATAGATTACACCTACTTAATGTACGACGACTATACTAAAAAGCAAACGCTATGTGTGAGAGTCTTCATAAGTATTAAAAATTATAATTCTTCTTAAAATGAGGCTACGTATTAATTATTATGTTACTTATAGGTATATGTTAAGCTACGGGGTTATTTGTGTAATACTACATCATGCCTGGCCAATATCAAAATAGGTTTTCTCAGTAGGTTTAAATGAGTGAACGTGGGTTTAGTCCCAAAAAAAAAAAATCCGTACTGTGATTAAAAGCGAAAATCGTTGAAATTTAAAACAATGCTCGATACATAAGTAATCTAAATGTTGAATAATACTGACTTAAAGATTGTCGTCTTAATATAAAACAAATAACTAACATATTTTTATATGTAATAAAAATAAAAATAAATAAAAAAATATTTGTGATTGTTACATAAACAATACAATACTGGATAACTACATGATTGATTCTTTTTTAATAATTTTAAATTAAATAATAATTATGTTTTTGTTGAAAAACGTTCATCCAAATGGTATTTTTAACGATCCCGGGCACAATAACTAAGATAAAAGTCATAAAGATCAAAGTTATAAACCCAAAACATTAATGCGCTAAAAATAAAGTAAATAGATAAAGTACCTATTGTAAGAATAATTAAAAAGGTAATTTCTTTAATCGTAACTATCTTATTAAGCACTGTTTTTATTTATTCTAGACCTTAAAATTAAATCTTATATACATCTCATTATATTTACTTAATCTATTTCGATATAATAAGTTATTAAGTTGAAAAATAATAAATAATATCCTAATCAAACAATCGTATTAAAAAAAACAATTATGATTTCAATGTACGAGTAAATACAAATACTGTGTATATAAGTGTCAGTACACGTAAATAACATAATAGTAATAAATATAAACTACACAATTATTTGTTTTTATCTGGCTGAGTGATGTAGCAAAAATTATATTTTGAAAACATTTATTACATATAAGTGCCTAATGAAGATATTTCTAAATTAAAAAGTCTATTTTGTATTGTCGTACAACTAATCAATTAATAAAAATAATTGGTTATAATTATCTAAGTGCATATTTTTTATTTATAGCAGTTTAATAATAACCCCTCAAAGGCAAATAATCAAAAATCCAAAGAAACAAATCTAGACTAAAATATAAACCATATACATGCGTAATGATCTACGCATTTTTTTAAATGTATGCAGTTGCAGTCAGTGTTTTATTTGTTAGCTGTTGAAATTACTGAAACGTCTATGTCACACTGACAAATTACCTATCAAAGTGCCGAACTGCGGAACTGCTAAAAATTTATTTTTATTTCATTGTTATTTTACTTTTATATAAATTAAGTTATTTGTATTCTAAAGTTTTAATTCATATTGGAGTATTTTGCCTCGTTTCGTTTCAGTTACTTCAGCAGTTTCAGCAATGTTTTGTTTAGAGTGCTCCTACTGTGCTCGATTAAAATTTTAAAACTGATTGGATTCGCGGGCATCGCGGTAGAAGTAGTATTTAAAAAGTACATAGATCCTCATTTAATCAGTGCTTAAAATAGTATTATTCATGAGTTATATACGGAGTATACAAAGATAATGTTATCATGTGTCGGTCGTGCATGGATTTTCTGAATATTTTTGCCTGATAAGAAACCGATGAAAAGCGATATCTATTGAAATTTGTATGCTTGTAAATATAGCTGCCCCGCTGCATTTATTACATTCGTGTTGTGTATATAATGGTGTAAGCTAGTAATAACTGTATGACATGAATGCTATATTAATAAAATGGAGAGCACATCGCAACCGACGGAAATAAAACAAGGATTTGTACTGTCAAATATAAATTTCTTCCCCTCTATCATCAATGGAAGGATAAATATCTCGAAATTTGTCGTTGCAGCGTTGGATCTACTTGCTTTAGTTGGTAAGTACATAGTTGATGCGAAATTTTTTTTTTTTCTATAATACATTTTCTAACATCAATGTTAAAACCAGAGTGATTAAGGTTACTTTTTTCGGTAATACCTATATACGTCTACATAGAAAAAATAATATTTGTCCGTCTCGCTATTTCAAAATGCTGTTTTGCACCATACTTTACAAACAACTGTATTTCTAACTTAGTGTGGAGGAATATTAGCTTAGTAGAATTATTATTTTTTCTGTAGTTATACAGATATTTTTATTTTGGAATTAAATATTACATTATACAGTTTGTGTCACCCAAATGATACAGGTTGTTATTTCCAAATATAGTTTCTATATATGTAAATTCAAATAAACTTATTATTTCTACAGAACATCTCGGAAAGGTATTTACACCCGTCAAATATGATATGCAAGGAAATATTGATGTAAGTATCACTATAAAATCATTACTTATATTCATGTGTTTCACTAATTCCTTTTTCCCATAATTTTAAATATCACTATTTTTTGCATAACTATAGAATTAAATTGATGTGTATTAAAAACATGTTTACCGTTTCAGAAAATTAAAAAGAACTTTAAATATAATGAGGATTCCTGTTTGTTAGAATTAATGTTGGAAGAAAAATCCAGAGGAGGTAGCATAGGCACTGACAGTGTTATGTGGCTGAACAGGTAATATTTTATAGTGAAATTAGGACTCAAATGTTTTGGGTCACACTTTATGATAACTCAACCTCAGATAACTTTAGTATTAGATTATTACAAATGAAAATATATAATGGAGACTTACTTGTATACTAAAATATGGCAAACAACTTTTTATCGGTTTTGGAGACTGAGATAAATTAAAAATTTCATGTGCATATTATTATTGAAATGAAAAGGCTTACAAATACATTATTTAAACAAACATAATAAATAGTACATAATACATTATTTAGTATTATTACTTCAAACACCTTTCTAAGACTACCAATTTCACATCAATTACTCTCTAACCTATTTTTCTACTCTTCTCAATTTAAAATCCTTCCACATTCAAACCTTTTTACTTAAGATCAACAAGTTACTTCATGCTGTACCATAGATACCATGGGTCTGTGTTGCATCTCAACACATGTAAGAATGTTCTCATATTTATCCTATAATTGCCTTACACACAAACATAAATCATACAATTCAGGTATCACTTTTTCCTTGAAATACAAATAATATTATCACTTTAATTAGTTGTGCTTATCAAGGCTTAGATAAAGATCATGTAACAAAAAATAATATTTGAACATTAAGCAACAAATAAATATGTCACACATTTTTATCTATCCTTGATGGTACTAGTATAACTATTAAACTTAATGTTGATTAACCTGAAACTACTCTGTCTTACTATAAGGATGCTAAATGTGAATTTTATTGTAAGAGTAAATAGATGAGATGACTGGATCATTTACCTCATAATGAACTTAAAATATGAATAATCTTGTCAGTAATTTTATTTCAAAATGATGCAGTTAATCGTTCATAACAGAATTTGGATAATTTAAAATCTCGTTCCCCAATTATGTCCCTAATGTTATTGACACTCTTACCTTTTGAGTAAGGGGTCCTGTTCTGTTACTGTCCTATCTAATAGAGTAACTTATATTATGTAAAGTATGACAAATATTTATTCTTGGATCTTGAACACCGTGTCAATAAATATTCCCAGTGCATGTATAATTATTGTCTAGTTACTTTGAGGAGAATTAAAAAGATTTTTTTTTTAAACTATTAATATTATGATCTACTTTCAGGGCATTACATTTTTTTGAACTTGTCTTTCAAGAAATACTTTCAAATCTTCAGTGTGACAACTATGATGTTAATATGAAGCATGTCTTCACAGTGGCTTATGAGGGTTCAGTGAAAAGATATCATAATTGGATCACACAACAATTGTTTACGGTAAGTTCCTATTTTCTTTAATTAGATTGTATCAAAACCAACATTGTAAAGGCCCTTATGATATATTTATATTTTTTATGTACCTAGTCAATAAAGGCAACCGAGCATCACTGTTGCATTGCTTACCAAGAAAAACTATAAAATAGTGTAATAAAGCAATTTCTGCATTTCAAAATAGATTTCATACACAGTAATATCTAATACTAGTATGTTTTTTATAGGACTTTGTTGCTAAAAGTAAATAATGGTTATTTTGAAATCTAATATCACACGGATCAATCTGGAAAATATCATTTGTTTTTAGGTTCATATGTATGCAGTAATAATACTAAAACAATTGAAAATCTTATTTTCAGTTCATCTGTAAGATGTCTCCTACATTTCATCAGATTACAAAATCTTTGGAAGTTGAAAATGAAATAAAATCATTTCAAATGTTTTTGGCAAACTTTAATGTATCCTTGCATTTAGTAAGAAGTAAAATCGATGACTTTATGAATGATAATAATGTGACATAAAATGAAAATTTATGATATGCTATTATACCAAAGAATACAGCAAAAAACAATAAGAAAAATTTTAAGTATTAAAAATATATATATATTGGAATGTACTATGCATTGTTTATATCTATAATTAACCTTTAAAATGTATGTAGGTATGGTGGTTTGATTCTTGTCTCTGTATCACATTTACAAGTTTAAAGTGATTGAAATTGGTATTATATATAATTTTATTATTGTTTATACCAAAGTGCTAAAAAAGAAATTGTAGTGTTCCTGTGTTATGCAAATTGGAAACAAGAGTATTATATTGTAATTTATTTCATAGTAGAATGAACATAGACTAAATAATGTAAACTGGAAAAGGATCCAATCGAAACATGAGATTAGATATTTTGTGTTAAGAAAATTCTATAATTCTCTTCTTTTTAAATTTAAATTATGTGAACCTGTAGTTAGGCATATAATGTATAGTAAAGTGTATTATACCAGAGGTCCAACTGTGTTAGCATTTTTGAGTAGACTAATGAAAAACTACAACATGATCAGGCAATTAAATCATAAGTACAACCTATGCACAGCTCATTGTTCACAATATTAAGAATATAATATTGGATCCTTTTCATGAACAATAGACGTAAACGAAATTGCTCTCAAATGGGGATGTCATCTGACGAACTTTGCTAAGAGGTGGCGCTACTATAAATTGTGACAGTGCAGTATGAATATATGGTCCTTTTAATTCTTTTATTTTTAATAGTTAGATCCTATATTAATTGCGTTATATGTTTTTGAATATTAAAATATACGAAATATTTTACAAATATAACATTGTAGTTGGAACATTTAAATCCTATAATTTTCAAAGCAGAATGTACTACATGGCACAGAATTGCCATCTGTTCCAAAGAGCATTGCACTGCCTTACCCATTATTTAAACTAAGAAATGTCTATTAAGCGTTTTGATTTCATATAAACTGTTAAATAATATTTATTTTCAAATTTGTTGCATTCTACAATCAGGTTGATTTTGTAAATGTTTTAATTTAAACCAAAGTCTGTAAATAATTATTTATTCATAGTTAAAAACTATATGTGTAGGCTTATGATGTATCTTAAAGTAATTTTCATTACTACAATATTATACTATTTTAAGTATACCTACTAGACTTCATGGTCAAGTTACCAATAGATACCCACCCATTTTTGGTGCTGTATAAAAAGTAATTAGATATTATATTTATGCAATGGTTTGCATTTTTCTTCATTTATGTTGTGATTTGTAAATTGTGACCTTTATAATAGAGATAGGTAAAAGGAAACAATCTCAATATCAAATTGAAATAGGTATTTACTATTGTTGCTGTATTCTATAAAGCCAAATACAGCAGTAAATTATGATGTGTAAGGTTGATATTATTATGGCTTTTAAAAGTCGAATGATTGTATCATCACACTACTAATATAATTTATATTTTAAATATGTTCTAAAAATGATCAGGTCAGTTCCAAAAAGAAAAACAAGAAAGATTTGTTGTCTTAAGTTTATTATATAACATTGATTTATTTCAATTATAAATGAAAATGTAATATGTTAAGAACTGTATCAAATTAAATTACATTTTAAAACAGTCCCTTAGTAAGTCTCTATAAAATATATTTGTAGTAATTAACGCACATTTTGGCGTTAAAACTGTAGTACCGAAGATTCTCATTGTCAAGGGAGGTATCCCTTTAAATGGAGTGGTCAATGCTAGATTTACTGTATACGGCAGTTTTGCGTAAAAGCTACGCTGGTGTAGCCAAGATGAGTACAAATAGATATGTTTAGAGCCCAGAAGTTACACTCTGCAGTAATTCCAGCGTGGCCCGGTCCATGTAAGATGAATGTGTGTCGTTTTTAAACACCTTTTTTAGATTTAAACTAACGTCCTTTTGAATGAGAAAAGTAAATACTTTTAGCCACTGAAGATGCTTGCTTTAAAGCTAAGTAACCTAATATTATTTCTGCTAATGCTACTGACCACAATGATAAATGTAGAATGGCTTCTGTAGGTGTGTTCATCAAGTATGGATTGAATAGAAAGAAGCTTATAAGTGGCATTTGCATTAATGTAGTTAACATCAAAAATCCAGCCAGTTCCGGTACCTGAAATGTAAAATATAAAAAAGTGATAGATTACTCCCACATGTATTTATTAACAATAGCGACTCCTATAATATAAAAAACTACAAAAAATTTGCTTTACAGCATTTTTCGACAATTTTTATGTAATACCTGTGTTTTATGTAACTTCCAATAAAACATGAGAAAATATAATACTTGTTTTTTTATACCTAAACGTTATTTATCCTTCAAAAATATTGTCACTGAAAAAAAATTACTAAAAATGATTTAAAATTATATTCTTACTCTGCAAGACAGATTCCCATAGTGACCAAGATAAAGTCTGATAGATTCTAGGCCTGTCAATAAGAAAAATACTGTAGCTGACAAGTATTTAGAGAGATGCCCCAATTTGTGAAGCTGAAAAATGAAAATATATATTTTTAATAAATTATAAGGTAAAAATTGGAAATATAATCATTTGATAATCTGTTTTTGATCATTTTCCCAGACAGAGATAAATATTACTATTACCACAAGAAACCAAGCAAAACCTTCATATCAATACAAAGAGTTAATAAAATCTTTATATCCAAAATGGTATACGCTGTATAAGTAACAGGGGTAAATAAGTAAACCTACTTTATGTTAAGTAAAGAATGTAAAAAATGCCTCTACTTATCGAATCACGCAAATAGGTAGGTACTTGCTGAAGTTATCGTTATTATCATAGCCGAATTGTTTACATACCTTAGAATACAAAAAGGCTGCGTTTACAATCACCCAAAGAAAATATATATAAACATTGAAATATAAGCATTTTTGAAATCTTAACATTATACGATATTCCATTATAGAAATATAGATTGGAAATATCCAATTTAATACCTCACCTTCTTCCCTTCTCTATTACAATAGTAATAATCACCATGGAAACAAGGAAAATAAACAATGTTTTTTAAATTCTGCCGCCTAACTTCCACTCTCCGGAAAACGTACTTGCATAGATGT
>DWJN01004846.1:0-12007 GCA_018248895.1 Carystus phorcus
GCAGGTAGATGTTATGACGTAGGCATCCGCTAAGAAAGGATTTTGATCAATTCTACCCCCAAGGGGATAAAATAAGGCTCTTAACGCGAACCGCGGGCAAAAGTAGTTCAATATAAAGCAATGACCGATCATCACGGACTCAATATATTGATAACTAATACCCACGATATACATATGTATTCTCTAACAATAGTAGTTAACCCGATGAATTTCGTTTCACCTAACTGTCAATGACTAAGCAGACTTCGGATTTTAAAATTAACACAGAATTATTGAGTCAATTTTTTTATTACGATAATCCATAGAAATATCTAAGTAAGAATATCGAATCATTTCGGATAAAGCGATAATGCAATTAGTTGCGTTTTGTTATACCATGAACGGCCAGACTGCCTTTTTGAATGATGTTAATGATATCTCTCTAAATGATGAAAATATTATTCTGATACTTATTATCCTATTCCAGACGAAGACAAATCCAAAAACACATAAAAAATTATCTAGCCTTTCTTCAGTTATAATAAAAACCAACGACTTTGTTTTATACAGTATACTAGATAGAAGATTCCGTCCCGTTCAAATGAATCGTGGACACGGCGATATCGCGGTATGTTATTGGAATTACATTAACACATTTTACTGATACAATTACGCGGACAATGCATGCAAAATCAAAGGTAATTGTTAACAAATTTACACTTCGGAACACAAAATAAACACGACCGCAAAATAAAACAATGGTGTCAGACAGCGAATTCATTTAGCACCGGCAGCCCATACATCAGACTCTAAACACACACGGTCGGTCCCGGCTTCGATTCCAATAGTTATGCAAATAGCGACGGAGAATGTAATGAGTGGCCAGCAGTTATTTAGACCCGCCTCGTAAGTCAAACTCTACCTCGGAATTGAACCCGCGCTATCGAAATACGTTGAGTAGGCTATTCAGATAAACAATAACGTTACGGAAATTGTAACAAAGTATTTCGTGTAAGGATTTAAATTATATCATTGTATGTTAAAACATCAATTATGACGTATAATCTGTGAAAACTTTTCAATAGCCTTATGTATTTATGTATTTCTCACAAAGAACTTAATTAATGCGATTACTGTTAGCTGTAAGTTTTCCTAACAAAGTAAATAAATGAATTAACTGATTTCCGCCCTCGCCTCATTTCGGGCAAATTGTCTTGTTATCTGGTACAAAATAATCTACAGATTAGATTCTTTAAATTGACATACATATCTTTTTATTTATGAATCGATTGAAAGAAAGCAAACTTTAATTATTATTACAAGCTTACTAAAATACATCAGCCGAAAAGTCGTAGTAGTTAGTTATTCAAGTACCTATATAACAACGTTACCAAAATTGTAACAAAGAATTCTCTTTCAATAAATTTTAGTTGTAAAAGCTACTTACTATCTATTATTATTAGTATTAAATATTAGGATAGATGTGATTCAAGTACTTTAGATTGTTTGTTATCTATCATAAAATCTAAACACTTGTAAAATTCATAGAAGGACTTAACATTTCACGATACCTTTAATTTAAGACCATAGTGAAATTTGATGTAAATTTTTAGTATACTGTTTGATATGTGGGATTTGTCTATTTAGAAAGAGTATTGAACAATACAGAGATAAACTGTGATGATAATATTAAAAGAAATTCTTTAATATGGAATGCGTATCTACTGGTGTCGCTGTGAGCTCATCTCACACCTCGGCCGGGCACGAAATTAATAACATGTTGATTTTTAATTTTTGTTCTGCGCTTGCACTTATTATTATTTAAACTGAATTTCGAGGCATTATTTATGAGTATTTATATAACATATGTTGATCATTTTTCAATGTTTCCACACAATTAACACTTCATTTCACTGTTAATTTCTTTTTGGGCGATCGTTCTTTTTGTTTTTAGCACATTAGATCGCAAACGGGCAACACGGGTTAAATTACGATATATTGGCAACAAAATGTTAAAAATATGATCATGAAGTTTTGAATGTTAACATTGTTTGATCGAAACTACAGTTAACATCCGCGACATCGTCCGTAGAAAAGAAAATTTTAAGATTCTGTGATCAGTTTCGAGTAGTTACTGACTGAGTAGGTACTCGACTACTTACGACTAACTATAGTCAAATTTTATTTTCAACTCATATACCTTAATATTTGTATTAATTTAATAGGAAAAGTAGCCTTTGCGATTAGTTACCTCCACTAGTTTGTTATGTCGTATTGGATGATACGAACATTTCATTAAAACCGCACCTTATTTCGTTTTTTATTGGCATACATTACTTAAATTGCACATTATTGAATACATATTTCAAACGATTGTTACAAAATAATTTTAAATAATGTACTACAAGGTAACGTAGGAAATCAGTTTAAAAAAAAACAATAAATGAAAAACCATATTTACGGACTTAGAAATTTTTAAATCGTACTGTAAAATAACATAGTGGATCTCACACAATTAAATTTTGTACATTCAAGAACAGATAGTCCTTTACTGTTAACTCAAACTCCAATAGCCAATCGCCTGTCTCTAAATATTCTCATTCACCGTCCTTCGACTCCGAGTATCGAGAGGAGACTGTGAGTATCCGCTAGATTTAAAGGATAGAGATAGAGAGAGATAGAGAGATAGAGGTCAGAATGATGTAAAATTTGAAAACGAATAACAGAATTAACGTTTGGAATTATCAGTAATACGTATTGACTTGACTATTTTAAATATATTGAACGAAGCATTAGAACTTCACAAGTTCAAAAATTTTCACTATTAATACAAGAAGTATTTACCACATCTATGATACCTATGAGTAAGTACCTACTATAGACAAATACAGATACAAATTAAAGAGTGACGTTATTGCTTCTCTTTATCACGGGATTTGAGTAATAGAATAACAAATGAATAATAAGTATAAATGAAATAAGAAAATAAATAACTAATAATACATATTATTAAGTACAATTATTAATATAATCAACATCCCAACTGTGTCTGATTGGTAAGACAAGGCTCAGTTCAAAATAGTTTGGTACTTTTGCGCTGAGCTGTTGCTTCGTAGGTCATTTAAATGTATCAATGTAAATTGAATCGACTATAAATACACAATTCCTCATTACTGTGGCAAACTTCCTCATCATGGTATAATACATTTTTTATTCATTTTTTATATACCTATGTCCTAGGTATTTATTTACCTACATCAGACATTAGACTCGCAGACAAAGATCTACAATTTTTATACTGAAATATTGTAATTTACGATCTTTAGAGGAAATGAACCTTATTACTGTTATTGCTGTTTCCCTATCCTACTAGACAGTATTGTTAACTAAATTATTAATAACAATTATTTTCTTATTATCTTGTTACTTATAGGTGTAAACTTGAGGCATCCAAATTCAAAAACACTTCGCTCGACTGTAAAGCAATTAAAAGAAAACAATCAAATTTTACAGCGCAACAAAATCCGATCGGAACGCTACGTTTACTAACCGACAATAAACCGTCGGTCAAACAGTAAAAAACCGTATAAATTGTTCGGTCATAAACGACCGGTTCTACCGAACCACTACGGCTGAACCATTTTTAAATATCTACGTAATACTGATACTGTTAACGTTTAACCGTTTCTTATGTAACCAACGTTTTTTTTTAACTATACCTTGATGGCATTTTTTATTTTATTAGATCCGGTTCATGAAATATGTTGTGAAAGAAATCAAGTATTTTTTAACTAGAAGCTAAAATGCGAGGCTTGTATAGTAATGTTAATGTTGTGAAAGGGTTGTCTAATGTTTAAACGCTTTCTAATGATCTAATTTAACATGCACCGAATATAGCAATTACAAACATTTATCCAAACATTCGGCGCATCACCAATTCCTACTAAATATAAATGATTGACTTCAACCCATTAATTAATAGGCCATTACTGGACACGTGTCCTCATCACTGAGGAGACTTACATCCTACTCCACCACGCTGCTCCAATGCGGATTGGAGGGGTTAGTGGCCAACTCAAATATCAAAAGTTTTGTTGCATTCAAAGGTCTCCTACATGACATGACTATGTGTTATTTATGATAACAACCGGCACCGACGTCTCAAGGTGCCCTCCAAAGCACGGAAACGCTCAAGATTTTTTCCACTAGCGGTCACTCATTAGGTACCGACCGCCCCCGCAGTTGCTTAACTCGGTAGATCGCCTACGATCGACGCCAGCAGCCGAGGTACAAGCGCTTAAATATAAATTACTAACTTTTACCCGCGGCTTCGCTCTCCTGAAGCCCTTCAATAAATAGTAAAGATCATTATAATTTTTATTAATAAAAAGTATCATAAGTCGTTTTGAATACCTCTAAGAATATCTATACAAAGTTTCATGGTAATCGATTGATGAGTTTTGACGTTGACGTGACAAACAAACTTACATTTATAATAATAAAGGATTACGTGTGAAATATTTTATATAAATGTATATACGTAAATAAATATATAAATTAGTAATTGCTTTTGTAAAATAAATTTCAGATAAATACACTCAGTTAATACTACACGTGCATTTTATAACAATTAAAACCGCTGATTTACGAGTTTGAGCCTAAGTGGATATCCTCGATTGTTTAATTACGGCTTGCCGAATAAACTGAAGCCCGGAGTTGATTTGATTCCGTCAATTCAAATACGGCTACTACTCAATTTTCGCTGTAAGTGAGGATGTTTTACGACGAACGCTATACGATCGCCTGTAGTATTACCAATTCTTGATGTTTATAGCTTTAGCCACACGAGATTTATATCGATAAATATAAATTTATGTTTTACAAATTACACATGTTTTCCAATATTTATTTATTTAATTGTATGTGTAATTCTGGAATCAAAAGAAATACCTACATACATATGTATATATTCATACGCAAAGGAAATCTTTGTATCCCTTTTTGAAAAATGAAGGAACGTACGTGTATCAGATTTGGCTTTGTTAAAATTTACATGAGGAACAAAATACGCTGAAAGATTAATTTTCTATATTATAATATGTTTAATAGATGCACTTTTAAAAAAAAGACATTGAATAGTGATAATACGAAATGAAACTTTGACAAAATGAATTGTATTTGTAATGTTATAAAAGAAAGGGAACGTTAGTATAACCTAAGCATTTATTCTCATTCAACTTTATTTCAATATTGATTGTATCGAAATGACTAACATAATTTTAGTCGTGTAATAAACAAAATAAGGCTATTAAACCCTACATGCTCATACGACTCAATATATCGAAGGATAGAATAATCCCAAACAAGTTATAATAATAATTAACAATAGAAGCTACATAATTTTTTCAGAAGAATTGAAAACCACTTGCATAACGAGAAGCCTTTCTCAAGAGGCCTGATTGTTGTAACTTTCTTTTGTAGTCGCATAGCAAGCCTATAACTTCGATATATTTTATTTCTTACTAGCAGACCTGGCCACGCGTTGCTGTGACTAAGGTACAATATATAAATATATTAATTTATACTCAATTTAGCAGACTAATGACCTTACACCGCCATCTGTTAGAATCTTATGGAATTAATCCTTCGTAAGATATTAAACAAATAATTTGCAATAAAATAATGTTGCGACTATAAATTAAGATGTAGGCTATCCTATCTTTCAAGTTGGATCAAACTGGAGACGGTGTGCAAAATTTGATTTAAATCGGTTAAGTAGTTTAGGAGTCCATGGCGGACAAAAACCGTGATATTCATTATATTTTTATATATATTAAGATTATAACGTTGTTTACGAAGTTTAGTATCACAATATGTTTTCTCTACTGAGATATGAAGTTTGAAATAAATACACTACACACTATAAGACATATCTAGCATAAGGTAGATTATTATTGTGTACATACGTAATGCGTAATTTGAAGCGATCTTTATATCGCTCTTAACCGCCAGCTTGCGACCAACGACCGAGTTAAGTCGTTTGGTGAATTCAGTAAGTAGATGGGTACTAGTAAAAAGTACTTAAACGCTTCCGTGTATCGTAGGTCACGTTGAACCATCAGTCTAGAATGTTATTATTAAACAGAAGTCGGTACGTCATGTCGAAAGCCTTATTTCAGCATAAAAACATTAAATTTTTAATTGGCTGTTATTCCACCTAATTCACGCTGGAGTAGCTTCGTGATTCTTTAAGCCTCCTTTTATCATCTATGGGAAGAGATCCCTTCCTTAGAGCATGCTGTTAATTGGAAGAAGCCAAAACGCGATGTCATATTCCTGTCTTTCAACTACTTTTAGGAAACCTTCGACGCCCTGTCAAATTCCTCGTTAAACTTAGCAGAAATATGTAGGTTAATTAAACCCAGTATCTTGTTGAAGGAATATTAGTTACTTAGCCTCAGAATTTTACCGGTTTTAGGGCGAATTCGATCAAACTAAGGCACCTGTATATTTTTTCTTGCGGGTAAATTCCTTTATTTGAACGTTATGACAATGACTGACGTTTTATTACGGCAAAATTAAGTGCACATAAAATGTTGAGTTACGCGTTATAAACATTGTAAGTATATTATTTTTAGTCGGGTTACATGTGTATTGATCCGTCTCTGATATTTAGTCGGATACGGTGTTACAATGATAAAGCAGCTTGTAATTGTTGTATACAATCAGTTATGTACCTTCGAACAATATTAATACTATTGTGTCATCAATACCCTTCATATGGAGAGGGGTGCCTAATGGCTATAGTACACCGCTATGTCTGTTTGTACATCTACATATTTATATGCTAGCGGTGATTGATGGACAACGCAGATTTACCCAGAAAACCTAGGAGTTTGCAACTATTACTTTCGTCTCTTAATCTATGTCTGTGGGGAAACTTAAGAAAAGAAGCTTTTATGTTTATTATCTTAAACGGCTGAAATACGGGAAAGTATAAATATTAAAAATAAATCGGTTTATTTGTTATATAAATAATGATAAACAAATATACTTCATATAGGTTTTATCGATACACTTATGATCGTCAAATATTTTGCATATAAGTTGAGTCACCCGCTGTTTATCTCAATACATCCTCCTCATTGATATATTTTAATATATTCATATAAATGATTATATTACTGTAGAATACCTTGCTAATCTAATATTCCTAACGAAGTCGCGAAGCTCTCGGATGTACGTACAACGTTGGAACAACTCTTCTATCGTTGCACGTAAAAATGTTCACAACGTAGACCTGATATGCAAAAGCTGGCAGCTCTCTTGCTCGGTAGATAAGCATTGCTATACAGGAAATGCTAGCGTCGTATTGTACCTCAGGGTTTACCTCAACCCATTAATGGGTCGTTACAGGGTACAGGTCTTTCCTCATTACTAAGGAGGCCTAGGGCATACTCCACCACAATGCTCCGGAGCGGATTGGACAAGTAATTACATTCCAACTTTTTAAGCGGCCGGTAGCCTCCGACATCGCTTGACTAGTATCTACGGTACTAAGGAACTGACGGCTTAACGTGCACTCCAAAGCACGGAAGCACTCAGGATATGGCCACTGGTGGTCACCCATCTAGGTACCAACCGCGGCCGCAGTTGCTTAACTCCGTCGATCGCTTAAGCACGACACGAGGCGATAGCCTATGAACACTTTAACCTGTTTAAGTAAAGCAATAAAATGAACATAACGTAAGCTTGTGTTAAAAATGTACACTATACTAATTTACCTTACCACAGGCACTTAAATAACATTTGCACAGTTCTAATTACGAATACACTTAATCTCAACAACCACGTTCGTAATTATGCAAGTCTAATATAAGAGTCACCTTTAATATTTTTGGTTGAAGATTGTGCATGTAAATTAGCTATTAGATCCAGAACATTGAGTTCGTATTATCAGTGAATATTTTTCAACGTGCGCTTTGGCCTGTTTCACTCAAATTTAACGGTTCATACTCGTTACGGTTCGCACACTAACTTATTAACTAAACATATTTATGTTTAACTTGACCTGCAGTGAACAACTTGTGCGGAGCGTTGTTCGACCGAGAAGACATTGCTGCAGTTCGATCGGTCGTTGGACGGACGACTGTTACTAGCAAAGTGGAGAGTTTTTGTGCTTCAGAGTCAATTCGCTAAGTTTCTTCTTAGCCGTATTGCGGTTGTGGACCGAAGGACGCATAAAAATTAAGCTCTAATTTGTACAGAAATTGTATTTGACATAGTTAAAGAAAGTTAAACTATAGTATGTTACGATAGCATTTATTAAAAAAAACAACTGGGTCAATGTCATTATAATGTCAACACATTAAATGTTTATACAATAGGTTCACAAATATATACAAATTACCTAACTTATAAATTTATTATTAACGGGTATAATTATTATAAGTTTATATTGCGGGTGCAAATACTAACGTAATACAAACAGTTTTCTAGAACTGAAACTAGAGCATCTTATGTAACATAGCTATTTCTAATAAGCAAATAAAACCTCCGAACGCGGGTAAAATTATTAATAACATTTATAACACAATCTTGCATCTCTCATCACCCAACCGTTACTAACATGCTCCAACAAACATTTATCTGCTTACACATTTTTCACTGATACATACTTGTAATTTATTCAACACATTTGACTAAATCGTTCTTGTCATATTCATTTCAAAGTACTATGACTTCAGATGAAGAAATTCAATTTAAGTTATATGGAGTATCATTCATTGTCTGCATACAAAATAATAGTAGCCTTAGGGGGAAACAAATGACTGTAGCGTACCTATCTCTCGTTTGATCGACATCTCCCCGGGCAGCGCCGTAGACATTGACAATATATATAAATAGATACATACCTCCTGTTACTAATTCTTACAATAGATAACTTGGAACTTTTTGATGCGTGGATACAAATGCTGGAATCGATCGTAGGTATATCACGTGGTGGATACAAATAGGGGAATCATTTTTTTATACCCGCGCGGCGTAATGGTCGCCACGCCGGACCGCCGTTCCAAGGGTCCTGGGTTCGATTCCCAGAGAGGCAGAAATTCAAATGAGTTTAAATTTCTATTTTCGCTCTGGATGTGTGTATGTCTTTCTGTGTTGTCCATGGCACCCACGACACAGGGTATCCTAGTGTGGGGCTATGAATGTACGCGTTATTTATTTATTTATATAACAACAGTCAAAAAAACAAACTATCCAATGTCGATGCTTAGCGGTAACCAGCGTTGCTTAACTATCGATTGTCTATCCATATATTATCAATTCTATCAAGACTTCTGAAAGTAATCATATCAGTATATAGTCAGTTTATCGATAGCACTAAAGACCACTATTACTGTCCAACGTTTAACCATTAATATTGTCGATAGTAGTGACGTCACTATAGTATCGATAGTCCTATCGACAGTGACTAGTTTTCGAGGTCAACTATCAGTACATCAATTGTCGATAGGTATCATAACCGCCAACCTTGTGTCCTAGCATGTTGCAAGTAAATAAAGCGTTGATACGTAAGAGCATACACAAATTTTGCATAGTTAAAGTTTAGATGACGAACAAGCGAAGATTTCCAACTTTTTATTGTAATATTACGAATGCATTTATTTAAAAAAAATCTTATTAAAAAGCTCAGTAGCGAGAGATACTATTAAACGATTTGCATTTACAAGAAACGAGCTTTTGCCCGCGGCTTCGCTCGCGATATGAACCCTCATTCCCTATTTTATCCCGTTGGGAGTAGAATTGATCAAAATCCTTTCTTAGCGGATGCCTACGTCATAACATCTACATACCTACATGCCAAATTTCAGCCCGATCCGTCCAGTGGTTTGTGCGTTGATAGATTACTATGTCAGTCACCTTTGAGTTATATTATACTAGCGACCCGTCCCGGCTTCGCATGGGTGCAATGCTGATACTAAATACACTACAGAAAAAATGTGAACGTATTATACATATAAACCTTCCCCTTCAATCACTCTATCTATTAAAAAAACCACATCAAAATCCGTTGCGTAGTTTTAAAGATTTAAGTATACATAGGGATATAGGGACCGAGAAAGCGACTTTGTTTTATACTTACTTTTTTTTTACTCTTCAAGTCAAGAGTGAATAGGCATCTACTAGGTTGACGCGCTTTACCATCCAAGACTAGATCACCGCTTACCATCAGGTGGGACTGTAGTCAAGCATTAACTTATAATTTATAAAAAAAAAATACTATATAGTGATTTAGATGGTAGCCAGAAAAACGTGCAAATTTCCGTGCTTCGTAGCACACGTAAAGCCATCGATACCGCTTGTTATCGTAAATATATGTCATGGTATGTCGAAGGCCTTTGAGCGCAATACTTCTAATACGAGTTGTCCACCCTTCCACCAATCACTGGAGCAACATGGCGGAAAGGCTCAAGATCTCGTCGTGACGTCAAGACCTCATGTTAAAGGGAAACCCCATACACTGTTATGGCTATTATTATTATGAAACATATAAGTACCATCGCGCATGAGTGCCATCACTCTTTATTATAAATTCAATTGCAAGTTTGTTTGTTACACTTTCACACCAAAGCAGTTTCCCTCATCAAATAATTTTATCCCTTTTGAAGGCGGTTTTTCTTTTTTTTTAAGTTTATTTATTTCTTACTTTTTAGTGGTTCCTTCCATGTATGTATCCATGTCACAGAGGTCGCCGGAAGTCCGCTCGCGCGGGCTTCCTCCTTTTTGCATTAATAAGATCATACCAACCTAACCTAACCAACAATTGCCGCAATCGTGAGACATCTGCTGTAATTATTTGAAGAGTTCCGTTGCCTGTCTCTGAAAGTAATGATCAGATCTTCACCAAATTAAAATGAAATCCGTCCGAGAGCTTACATACTATCATGTACACTTTATTTTGTTTATTTTTCGTCGACAAATAATGAAATGAGCATCTTATTCACGAAATCGAAGTTAAGTCAACACACATTATTAGCGATAACTCCAAAACTACTCGCCAGATGTCGCTCAAATATGAGACCAATGGTAAAACACCAGCTTTCGAATAAAATAATTATCATCGAAATCGGTCTACCCAGTATAAAGATATAGACCTACACATAAAAAAGTACAGACGAATTGAGAATCCTCCTTTTTTGAAGTGAGTTAAAAAGTATCCAATGTCGTTTTTAATACCTCTAAGAATATATCTATAAAGTTTCATGATAATCAATTGAATAGTTTTGACGTGAAAGCGTAACAAACAAACTTACATTCACATTTATAATAATAAGAATAGTGTATAATATGTACCCGATTGTATTTAAAACTCTGTCGGCTTATTACAAAACGTGGACTAGCTATATGGTTTAAACTTCTATTAGACCAAGTAAAATAAACCTTGGCTTAAAGTATAAAAGATAAGCCTATACTTGATAATTGTGGTTTAGACCTTATTTTGCAATAAGGCGGTGTATGTTTAAAATCCCTATAAAACTCACCCAAAGTTTTCCATATCGTTCCCAAAATATCGAAAATCTTATAGTACCAAAACTATCAACGCTCACTAAGAAACCCTGAACTGGCATGAGTGAGCTAGCATTGAATAATTTGAGGTCACACGCTGTTCGAGGGACAGTTATTGACCTTACTCGTGACCTAGAAACTTTAGTGCACACTAATTCTACTAACCGCTGCGCTTCGACCGATAAATCATTTAGGAAGTGCAGATAGAAGACTATACCGTATCAGACGTGAATAAATTGCTAAGTCGACTTGCATATATATTTTTTAAACACTACTTAGTATAAAACAAAGTCGCTTTCTCTGTCCCTGTATCCCTATGTATGCTT
The DNA here is from genome assembly GCA_018248895.1 of Carystus phorcus. Lineage (NCBI taxonomy): Eukaryota > Metazoa > Arthropoda > Insecta > Lepidoptera > Hesperiidae > Carystus > Carystus phorcus. The sequence continues at coordinate 11,880 of DWJN01004846.1, forward strand.
ATCTTTAAAACTACGCAACGGATTTTGATGCGGATTTTTTAATATATAGAGTGATTGAAGAGGAAGGTTTATATGTATAATACGTTCACAGTTTTTCTGTAGTGTATTTTGTATCAGCATTGCACCCG
>DWJN01004847.1:0-12006 GCA_018248895.1 Carystus phorcus
ACTATAATAGTTCTTAAAGACGCATTGACATGTTTACTGCATGAAATATAAGGCTTTTTATTTATTATTCTAACTATATAAATATTCTTAACTTAACATTACTGGTACATTTATAAACATTGATATATAATCAATTCCGTCAATAATTTTCACAATATATCAAAAGTTCAAAAGTTATATGAATAGAATATGTTTCTCTGAATCCGATCTACATAGCCCTCTTTTAGCTCGAGTGAGCTGAAACAGGACTTAGCGTATTCTTACAGTTTGAGTGCTGGTAATGCCTTTTTTCTTTTCTTTTCTCTTATCTGACAAGATATAGGTTCTGCCTTTTATGCTGTTGGTATTTATTGACCCCGTGACCGCTTATGACCACGTGTCTCTACTGCTCGTTTGCTGGCTTTTCACATAAAAAATCAACCAAAAAAAAAATTAAAAAAAGAAAAAAAAAAATTTATTTCAAAAAATAATCGCCGCAACAGTTTTTACAAAATCATTTATAAAAAATTTCATATTTCTGAAAACTTAAATAAAACGATTCTTGAATCCGTACAATTCCAATTACTTGCGTCGTTAATTATATTTTCACAAATAAATCGCTCCTAAGAAATAGTTAATCATGATAAAATATCATCAAAGGGATTTCTTAATCGGCTAATTTATTTGAAATCATTTATTATTAGAGAAATAAGGCAATTCAATGTCTTTCAAGGTTATTTTTCGTTTTTGATCTAATGTAATGAATTCAGATTTAGTTACGTAGGTACGTCGTGTATTAATTTTTGACAACGTTCAAAGGAAACACTTTTGTGAATTGATTGGTATAATATTATTAACGTCTACGATTATCTTGGTAGCCATGGTTTGAAATAAATAAAACACTATAATTTTTAAACTCAAATTCAAAATCATTTATTCATGTAGATATTATTTCAATCCACTTATGCACGTCATTTTTTGATTCTACCACCGTTTCGGAAAGGTGCTTTTACATCGAGAAGAAACGGCGAAAGAAACTCCTCAGCACATCTTTTAAACAAATAAATAAATACACATATATACTATCACTAGCCTTTGCGGTATCACCCCCAAGGTCAGGCTTACTAACAATCGTATGACGTCATAGGCCATGACGTCATAAAGGATTAATAACGCCAACCAGTTACTGGGGATACAGTATGTATTTGTACGTCTTCTGTCGATATCATAGTTATTTAATTGGCTTCGTGAAGTATCATGTCGTTTCTGTATATACTAGGTCGTATATAAGGCGTCGCGTTTTAATTTCTCAAGTGAAAAATGGTACTAAAAAATAACTTAAGTTCGTTAGAGTTATCAATATTAAATTGAAATATTTTTATTTGTTTAATCTTAGTTCAAATGACATTAATTATTAATTAATTGTCCATAAATAACAAACAAACAATTATAATCACAATTTTTTTTTCAACAAATCTATTTCATATTTTTTTTTCATATAAATATTATTATAATTACATATTTAACTATCAAATGTTTGTGTTGTCAGTATCAACTCGAATAAAAACCGTGATTGGCCGTTTGGCCATACATAGTACATACTAACTGTTGAAGACTGTTTCATATACCATATTTCACTTTAACTTCATTTTCTATAAAAAATATAAAAATTCTTTATTTTGGTAATTATCATTCTTTAAGATTAATTTAAACTGATACAACGTTTTCCCTTAAAATCCTATAACTTCTTAAGTAAGTTTAACTACCTATTTTAAAAAATTATATTTCCCAAAAAAATACAATTTTACGTGTAATTAGAAGCGTCGATTATATTCACAGTTCATGTATAACACAAATTAAATATATAGCATAATTATAATAAAACTTATCATGTGTACTGAATAAACAAAGATTGGGACATTTAGCTTTGTATTTTCAATCGTATTATCGCTTAAATCTTTCAACTTATCGACAATCATAAACGAACAAAGATAACTCCAGAAATTCCATTAAACCCAATTATCATTATCATAAAAGTCGATATGTCTTATCGGGAAGTTTAATTCATCGTACACTTCGGGATGAGCAAGGCATCCCCTAATCTTAATCCGCCCTATAGCATAATTATAGAATACGCTCCGTGATTATCCATAAGCAGCTTTAAAACATCTCTATATCCACCTAAAGACTACTGGAATGACTCCAGCAAACGTTTATGATAACCATAAAAATGGTTATAGCGGATTAACCTTAAAAGCTAGACATATGCTGTCGCGGACTTTTATTTAGAGCTTTTAGAGGGGAACAATTTTGTAACACATGATTTTTGAGTAACTTTCACCGTTTACTCAGCGCACGTAACAAAAGCTCAAAATTTTGCCGATTTCGCAATATTCTTTATTGCTGCTCCTCTCCTATTCCTCTTAGCGTGATGTTATATAGCCTATAGCCTTCCTCCAGAAATGAACTATCATATACTAAAAGAATTTTTCAAATCGGTCCAGTAGTTCCTGAGATTAGCTCGTTCAAACAAACAAACAAACTCTTCAGCTTTATATATTAGTATAAGATTCTGTCTGTCTATATGTATTATGTTTATGCACGATAGTCTCAGAGACGATCTATCCGATTCGAATGCTCAGGATTCTCACTATTCGTATATTCAACTCAATCCTCAGAGTCAAAGTTTTATAAATTCGAGACACGTCCAGGATCGACGCACGGACTCTCAGCTGCAGTGGTAAACATTTTGAAGAATCTGCAACGTGAAACCATCCAGAACGTGCTACTAAATACCTAGACGAAGCGTTTAAAACATCAGTTGATTCATTAAGCTTCGAAATAAGCACACAGGTGAATGAATAACTATAAATAATAACCGCAAAGGCTAGTGATAGTAGATATGTGTATTGTTATGTATTTGCTTAAAAGATGTGCTGAGGAGTTTCTTTCGCCGTTTCGTCTCGATGTAAAAGCACCTCTCCGAAACGGTGGTAGGATCAAAAAATTACGTATGTGTATTGAAATAATACCTATATGAATAAATGATTTTGAATTTGAATGCCACACACTCATAGCCCCACAGTAGGATACTTCGTGTCGTGGGTGCCATGGACAACGCAGAAAGACATTCAAATTCATCATTCAAATTTCTGCCTCACTGGACCCTTCGAATGACCGTCCAGTGTGGTGAAAAATATCTGAATAACATTCAAATTTAACGATGGCTTTGTGAATAAACAAAAAAGTCAAATTTAATTATTAAATAAATAAATACTCTGATATCTAAAATCATACGCATATCGTACTCATCGAGTAAATGCGCATTATTAGAGATAACTCAAAAACTACTCGCCAGATGTCGCTCTTACTTAAGAAGAACTTACATAAGAAGCACTAGCTATCGATCAGAAAAAGAATCATCCCAATAAAAAGATACCCAGTAAAAAGCAATAAAAAACAAAAATACAGTCGAATTGAAAACCTAATTTTTTAAGCATAACACACCTTAAATTCTTCGTATATAATGCTCATATCTCCGTGCTCGTTTATACGCTACATAGGTATATATCTCCGTTGCTTAATTACATAAGTGCATATGAACTAAGATACAGTTACTGCAAGGCTAGTTCAGTTCATATAGACAGTACAGTAATTAGTGTTTATCCGATTGAATACCATTAGAAATGTTATCTTGGTTAAGTACTGAGTAATGAGGAACAGAGTAATTGACGATAATCAAGATTCAAGACGAGATCTTTATAAGTGTATAAACTGTAATGATTTTTGGAAAATTAATGTATATTTTATTGTTTAAATTATTAATGATACTTATTGGCAGTTTTACTGTATTTGATTTAGTTTAATAGTTTGAATTTTCATTAAGAGTGTCTCTATTGGATTAAATGACTCGTTGTCAAGATGGCGGTGTTTGTGGTGGGCGAGTGAGTTGTCGGAATGAGCTCAGGAAGGAATCACATGAGCAGAGTCAATTCTCTTGGAGGAGCCGATCAGAACAGTTAGTTGTCCGTGGTCTCGCTGCTGTATTTCTGTTATTTAAATATCAGTATTATTAGTTAGTGTTGAGGAATAAACGAGTGTGAAATAAAGGGAAGTATCTTTGAGTATTTGATTTTCTTTACAAAATAAATCACAGTTTTAATGAGGAGTGAATGCCACCTTTCAATATTTAGAAGTATCGCTGAATGTCTGAGGATGCTAACATACTTGATATACAATAGGTAGGGTTTCGTACCCAAAGGGTGCCAACGGGACTGTTTATTAAGACTTTGTACATAAGCTCGTCCGTACGTTTATCACGGCGATGTATCTCCTGAACCGTAATTGAACTTAATTATTTTATAAAGGGGTATGAAGGCTATATTTCCAAGTACTTACAATGTGAAAGAAATAAAATTTGAATTCCCTTTGACCTTGTTTATTATACAAGAAACATTCATTTTTAATAGAGACAGAAATTTGAATGAGTTTAAATGTATGTTCTCGGTTTATGTGTGTCTGTTTGACGTTGTGTGATGTCCATGGCAGCTATGTACGTTACAGGGAATTCTAGTTTAAGGCTATGAGTGTGTAGCGCTATTATTTTAACTTATATTAGTCTTGACGCATAAGTTATATTGTTATTTAAAAAAATACTAACTTTCAAAATAGTTTTTAGTATGTTCAATATATTAGTATGTTCAATATCATTTAGTGTATAATCATTTCCATATATAAGAAATTTATAGGGCCAAATATTGATCCTTTTGGAACAACAATTTTTATTTATAACCGTTTAGTTTTTAATGAGCGCTAAGTTAAAAGTAGATCCACTTTTGAAAAGTGGTACCTGCTTTGAGACAATTTTTCGAGTGGCCCATTTTATAAAGAGTTTATTTCAGAGGAAGTTTCCAATTACTTCAGCGTTTTTATGAAAGTAGGTCATGATGAACTAGAGATTATAGAGACACTTTGACGTCGAGCACTTGTAAAAGGGAAAAAAGTATTCAAATAAGCGACTGAGATCTTTATTATAGATTATAACAGTAACATTAACGATAGTGTAAACAAGGCAGGCAAGTTACACGGTTAGGGAGGAAGGCGTATTAACATTTTTTGACTTCGGATAATTTAACGTGCCTTCGAAGCCATTCATCATGATTTCACTTTCATTAGGTTGGATGGTTTTCACGGGAACCTTTACAAACTTTCTCTTAGGGGAGGCTTTTGTGTAAAAACTAGGTACACACGGCGAATGACTTCTCTATCCGCTAATGAGTTAAATGCAAATCAGGAATTCAGCTGTTAAAGGACTTAACTGTTAAAGGATCCAATTTACATCATGTACAACTAAGCAAGTCGTTAGTCGGCTGACTAAAGCAGAATAGTAGTAGGAAGGTTTCACGGAGAGCCACAATATCAGGTTTCATAAACACCTTGCATTTTTCCACGGTAAAATGGTCGCTATGAACATAGCAGTCGTCAAGCTATGTTGGAGGCCTTCGAGCGGTTTAAAAACATCCGACACTTGGGTTGGCCACTAACCCCTCCACCAATCCGCATTGGAGCAGTGTGGTGGAGTATGCTCTAGACCTTCTCAGTGATGAGGAGAGACCCGAGATCAGTGGTGGACCATTAATGGGTTGAAGGCAGATATCAGCTTTGCTCGCGTTGAAGTGCCTAAATATCAAAGATCATTACATTTTTGTTTATTAAAAAGTATCCTATGTTCTTTTTAATACCTCTAATAATATGTGTACAAAGTTTCATGATAATCGATTGAATAGTTTAAATGTGAAAGCGTAACAAATTAACATTCACATTTATAATATTAGTCTAAATTCATTAATATCCGATTTTTTAATATTAGAGGAAAAAGCTTATCTTCCAAGGATTAACGAAACAGTGACAACAACCACACAGTTCAACGTAAAGATTTTTTATAATGGTTCAAATTTTTAACTGTTATGTACTAAGTGCACAGTTTAACGCAAGAGAAAAACGTTGCCGCTTAACTTGCACCAGGCGCAAACAACTATTAACGGATCCAAGATATAAATGTACTTGGTCACTTGGTCACTTTGCAAAGTCCTTTCGAGACACGTTAATTTATTTATTTATTTGGTTTACCAACAATTGTTACATTATTACATGCTTAGTACATCATACACAATATTATAAGCTTAATGCACAATCTCTTACAGGTAAACACTGCATGCAATATATATATAATCAAGTAACTATAGTAATTTTTACAATGCTGTTTTCTAAGTATAATATAACGGGTTAATAATGTAATTTTGAAGTTTATAATCGTAGGTTTGATTTGGAAGGTTTTATATCAAGAATTTGATTACGGAATTGGTGAAGTTTGGGTGAGAATAAGTCAATATGTGTGTTTGTGGACAGTTCATTGTAAGTTTTACAATCTAATCAAATACGTCATAAAGTATATCTTAAATTGGTTTTAAAACACCTTCTTTTCTTATATTTTAAATAACTAAGTCTCTATTATATTATAAGTAACTATTCTATCGCTGAATACTATTATGGGAATTTTAAAAGCGTAAAGTCTGATGCAATTTGCAACACTTTGTACCGTTGCACTTCGCGACATATCTTGTTAGTGTTCTAGGGATCTTGTCGCATAATAATCTGAAGGCTTTTTTGTTTCACAGCGTTTTAAACTAAGCACGTAGTGTCTGTAAATTGTTGACAGAGTAACCACTTGATAATACGTCAATGGAAGAAAAAAAGGGAAGAAATAAGACATATTTGTCGTGGGTCACCAGCCGTAGTCAAAAGTAATGTCAAAGGCATCACCTATGCCTTGACAGCCAAAAAAGAAGCAAGCCGTTATTACTTTAGGGTCTCAGTAACTGCGACTGAAAAAAATTGACGGTCCATTTTTGAAGATGTCACTTTGATGGCTATATAGCAAATTAATAACGTCATGGTTAAGTTGGGTAGTACAAAGTCAAAAGACCAGAAGGGACCTAGCGCCGTAGCATCCATTGTTCAGTATGAAGCATGACCAGGGAAGGGGAGATTGGACTCGGCGTGAAGGAAGAATGTTTAAATAATGTATTACTATCAAATTTATATAACTTAATTCTTCAGCACTAGAGTTCCCTCTACTATAAAATACTACCACAATCCATCTAAATACAGGTCCTAAAATGTTCTAAATCTCCAGCAATTTCACCGTTGACGCGCTTGAACCCAATAATTTGTAATACCCATAAGAGTTCAATGCGTTTCGGAGCAAGCTCAAAATATCTTTCGCTGCAGAGTAAAATGCCATCGTCTTTGTTAAAAATGTTTTCAATTTTTCAGCAAACATGAAACTTTCATTGCTTCTTACACGTTTGAAGAATATCGTGCACCCATTCAGGGAGATCGCTGTAAGTCCCTGTTATTACTGTGCATTTGTCTGGCTTCTTTTACTGGTCAGTTTCACTGGATGGAATAATTCTTAAGTATTTTCAAAAATAATAGAATACTCGTGGTTTTATGTTACACAAGTAATCTGTTCTTACATTTTAGGACCTGTATCTTTGCAAATACCCGTATATAAAACATGATTTTCATACATTATATGTTTATAAGTTCAATCAATTTTATCGTAATCGTCAAATATTAGATATACTTAGATAGAATAAAAAATCCTATACAGCAGCACGAGTCTTAATCAATGTGGCGCATTATATGCACTAGTCATTAAAATCTTTAAACGGTAATTTGAGCATTGCGAGTAGTCCCACGAAACAATTGTTATTCCGATTTCGAAATCATACACTTCAAGTAAATGCGCATTATTAGGGATAAAAACACTGCCGAAAAGGATACTGACTCCCCACTTACAGGGAAGGAGAAAAAACCAGAAGACCAAATAGATAAAGAAACGCTTACGGCACAAACAGAACAAATGAAGGAGCTCACTAAAAATATCAAAGAACACACTGAAACGATAGTTGACCTCCGAAAGTACACCGACGTCATATATCGCCCAAATTTAAATGGTACTACATTTGCAAGCAACAGCTTTTGAATAAATAAAAAAGATTCATACAAATCGGAACACCCAGTAAAAATATTTTAATTAAGAGGTATAAAAAAAATACAGACCAATTGAGAACCTCCTCGGTTTTTTGAAGACAGTTAAAAATTTTATGTCTCGAGTACAGAATATTCGCAATATTTATGTGTACAATAAAAACATAAACTAGGATAAAAGTTCAGTTTTTATAATCGAAAAATGTTCTGTGATAGACACAAAATACGATTTCATATATTATATATCCTCCTATTACGAGTATACTTTGAGAATAACTTATCGAATATACCTAACTTGAAAAAGATGACACAGACGTCTTATTGCGGTATAAAATAACGAAATAAAATTTCGCTTCTCATTCTCCGAGCTGTAAACGAGCGATAAATTCGATTTTTATTCGAGAATTCGATTCTCAAAGTCGTTACTCGTCAAGGGCAGTTTTCCAACTTAGACTGAGTAGGTATTCGAATTTCTCAAAGGATTTTAAAAAGAAATTCGTTCAAGACTGCCTTCGTCAAATATCCTTGGATTAAGATTAACTTATCCTCCTAATGTAGCCCTGACTTAAATCCTGTTCTAGGTTGTTGGTTGTAAGCGCTGAGATGAAAGCTTTTTGATTAATTGTTTACAGGTGTAAAAAACTGGTTTAATACAAAAATATAGCTTACATAAGTTACCCAAAAAAATATCAAGCAGTCGAAAAAAATACATTTTATGCTGTATGAAAAATTAGAAAAAAAATACATAAGAATATCTTAGATAACCGTGTGCCAAAATTTACTCATCTCGTATTTAACTTATCTTGTGAGGCAACCTGCAAGCGAAAGATAATGAATATGATATTACGAGTATGTTACTGTTGCTTATACTTGACCAATATCACCACTAATCAAGTTTTTAAATGTAAATTAGAATTATGCGTAGTATGGAATTTGTACAATATTTGATATTAGATCGCGACAGTCATCTTTTTGAATTACTCTAAAGAATGAATCAATGAATCATTCATAGTTCAGGATTTAGAAGAATTATTTAAACAACCGTGTTAGTATATCACCGAGTATTCTTATTCCTGTTTTGAATTATGAGGCATGCATTTTCATTCTATTTGATTTACTTTTGCTAATAAATTTATATTAATTATTGATTTACATTATACTAATATCTAGTGAATATAACAATTCAATGTTAATGTGATCTTATACAGTTCTTCTTGGATGTTATTAAGATCAAATAATAAGTATGTCTTTATAGCGAGTTCAATTTCATTAAAGTTTATCGACTCAATAAAACATTCAAAGGCTTCCTCGAGTAAGTCGTTGCAAGCCTTAAGTACAAAGTTCAGGATTTACGCAATACATCAGTAGGTACGCAAGTAAGGCTTCCAGGTCGATGCCCAGTGCATCGGTATAGCGTAGCGTGATAAAGAACTCCAACAAAGATAAGATTAATATTTATGAAGAAAAATAAATACCTAGAGAAACTTCTAGTAATTTGAACGCATCCGATTAAATATGGCCAGGTCGGATATTTAAATACATATTTATAAAGTTCATATTATTAAAGTGTACTCTAAAAGTATCAAATAAAAAAAATCAATAAAAAATAATCGAGTTTAGATTTATTCTCAACAATTTTTAACTCTTACTCTTTATAAATAAATTGTTATTTATTTACATACTCCAATGTTTTGGAGTGTCAGTTTTTAATATTAAAATAACCGCTTTTTACTAAATGCCTATGTTTGTATTCGCGGTAGATAAACCAAAAGTTTTTTTTTAGTTTTTGTTCCTTTGTCTGTCTGTTTGTTTTGGCTAATTTCTGAAATGGCTGGATCGATCTTAGCGGCAGTTTCACGGGCAAATAGCTGATGTAATAAGGAGAAACTTAGCTACTTTTATTTTAGAATTATAAAGTAGGTGAAATCTGCGAACTGAAAAATACCTTTTGAGTTAAATTCCACGGGAATGTAGGTTCGGGCACAGCTAGTATATTATAAAATAGAATTGCCATTTTAGTATCCGTGTGGCGTGACGGTCACATTATCGGATCGTCGTTCGAAGGGTTCTGAGTTCCTGGGTTTTCCAGCGGCACAGAAATTGGGATGATGAGTTTAAATTTCTATTCTCGATCTGGGTCTGTGTGTTGTCCATCGCACCCACGACACGGGGAATCTCAGTGTTTGGCGATGAGTCTAGAGCGTTATTCATGATTATTCATTTATTTAATTAAACACTCATGAAATTTACTATCAGCCACGAGATACACAATTCATAATTCGTAATCGCAAAAGCTGTAATTGATAAGACTGGAGATAATATGATAATAATAATCGTTTGCTGTAACCGTAATCTGTACGTGAGTGACTTTAGAGATAATAATTATCGCAATACTTTTGTTCGCGACTTTAATTGACTTGATTTAATCATAATCAATCTTTCAGATATCGTCAAGAGCCCGTATCGACGAATGCTTGTCACTATTCACTGCATAAAATGGACGTATATTAATCAATTATTTTATAGAGAATTATTGAGCTAAGTGTACTTGTCTGTGCTAGTGTACAGTGTTCTAAAAAAAAACACAAAATGCCTTCGATTTCGGGAAAGTATCAACACTATAAAAATGAAAATATCGATGAATATTTTGCAGCGATCGGTAAATTTATTTTTGTTCTTATTATCGATATATGAGCTAGTATTTACGATTTTATAGAGAGTTAGTTAGAATGTTCATTCTGTAACGCCCCATTTAAATATATTTTGTAATTATAATATGTATATCTAAATATAACTACTACTTTTATTTGTTCATATCTTTAACAAGTAGGTAAAATGAAATGGCACAATTATACTTTTATTTTTTTATAACATATGTGGTCAAAATTTGGATTTTAACCGCCTAGTAACAGGAGCTCTTTCGTTCTAAAGTCGATCGTAAAATAAAAGATGTTAAAAACTACTTTTAATTCGTGTTATAACAAAATTTCGTTTCCTTACCCCAGTAAGTCAAAAATAAGGTAAAAATGAGTATAAAACAGCCATACAATAGTTATGTTTGTTAAGTGTAGATAACAGCGAACCGTAAAATGCAGTGACCTTTTTAATCGCTTCAGCATAATAAATTCTTTTAATACAGATTCAACTCATTGTTCAAGCTCCTACTATGAAGTTTATACATTAAATATGCCGTGAGACTATTCTTTTGTAAGCGAAATGCAGCAACTCGTGTGGTAATTTAAAGCTTATGCTGAAAGGTTTGTTTTTATCAAGAGTTTTTGGAAGTTGAAGTTACCTCGAGCCTCAACATTGGACGGTTCATCGAATTCAGGGCTAAAGCGGCTGAAAGGAAATTTGGTGTCCTTGCGAAAATGTGGCGGTACTTCACATCGAATCAACTTTTAACTCTTTACAAAACTCAGGTTTTAAAGTCAATCTCCAAAAAACAACCTGCAGATCGTAATCTTTTCATTCGTTCACAGAAGAATAGGCAAATTTTTAATTGCCTGAAATAGAATAGATCATATTTTATATCCGAAAATGCTCAGTTCTTATGGGATAGTTGACAATACGCAGTTCATGTCACGGGCTAACTCGGTATACAAACTCAATATTAATACTTGAATGTGATTTCCACTACTCTGATTCTGCAGTCAAAATTAACGTACGAGAGAAATGCTTCGAAGCGTGTAGCATGGTGTAACAACAATCAATATGAAGAGTTAAACATCATTAATATATTTATGTTTCATTTTAACCGACTTCAAAAAAGGAGATCCTTAATTGGATTGTTATTTTTTATGTGTGTTACTTAGCTATTATATATTATGCTGGGTGTACTGATATCAATGACTACTTTTACATTCCAAAGCTGGTACATGTCCTATGCTCCCATTTAATTTTGAACGACATCTGACGTTTTTGCGTTATATGTAATAATGTGTATTTGTTTGATATTTATGACTTCAGAAC
>DWJN01004848.1:0-12005 GCA_018248895.1 Carystus phorcus
ATATTATACATATATACAAGGTTTTAATGATGTTTGTTGCTCAATCCCACCAGAACCGCTGTACGGATATAGATGAAATTTAGCATAGATATATATTTTAGTCTGGAATAGTACATCGACTATTTTTTATCCCAGAAAAATATATAGTTAACAGGGGTTCGTGTTAGACGAATAGGTAATTCACGATCATTATATATTATTTCTGCTCTATTCTAATCCTGCGACCAAGATGGTTTTACGAGAAATCTTCAACGGTTAATGACAAAGGATAACACACGTGAGCGAAGCCACGGGCAAAAGCTAGTACGTAATACAATGATAATTCAGTAATTCCGTTATAATTCTTACAGTAATCCTCCTCACCAGTGGGATGCGTTTCAGTGAGAGGTGGTGGATGCTGGTAGAAGATGGTGTTGGATGGTACGAGTGGTGCTTGCGAGGTGCTCAGACCAGCCGAGCTGTGTGGGATGCCTGGAACAATAATAATTTATTAAAACTCAAACTCAAAAACTGAAATCATTTATTTCATGTACGTATTTATAAATACATTTATGAATCGTCAAATATTTTGCACCTACCACCGTTTCGGAAGGGTGCTTCATAAAGTGGAGCAGAAATCAAAAATAAAAGAAAAGAATATTGTAGTCAAACTCGCGTCAAACTTTTGGCGTATCTCAGTGACGCTCGAGTTAAAATGCATGTGATTGAGGTAAATTAATGAGGCATAAAGCAACAGTTGCTTAAGAACGCCACTAAATTCCGTGCGCCTCTTACATGAATTAATAATTGTGTACTGTGAAACGAACTTCCTGCATCAATGTACCCACATTGCTATGATATATGAGTCCTTCAAGGAGATCCATCACTTTTTTTTTATTTATTAAAAGTTAATGCTTGACATCAACTCCACATGGCGGTAAGTGGTGAGAATGCTTAAGATGGTGGAAGCATTAACTTAGTAAAAGCCTATTCACTCTCCTCTTAAAGACTCCCACGTCATAAGTAACCGGGAACACCGAAGCGGGCAGGCTATTCCAATCCTTCGCGGTGCGCATAAAGAAACGAAGCAAACCGTGTCGTTCGCACCGGTAACGCGATGTTGACATCCCCGATATTGCTAATGTCCATAGATGACATTGATTCATTGATCACTTACCATAAAATGACCCGCGTGCTCGTTTGCCTGTTTACGGCGTAAAAAATCGAATCTCAATCAGAATAATACATACTGTTACGGAGACGCTATAAAGTTTGGCGCGAGTTATATGAGTCTAACCATTAAAGGTTGATATCAATGCTTTCCCCTATGTTTATCACAAGAAACAGGGCTGATATTCGAAGAGGTTATCTTTCTTGTTTACTTTCTATAAAATGGTTTAAGTTTTTGACTTTATTTTGAAAAGATCGCAGTCATTATCCACAACCTGCGTTCATAGCCCCATCAGAATTCCCTGCATCGTGAGTGCCATGCACTACAAAAGACCAAGGCATACATCCAAAGCGAGAACTCCGCGAATATTCTGCCTCGCTGGGAATCAAACTCAGTATCTTTTATACAGTGGTTCAATAAATCACTATTGAGCCACACAGGTTTGACTATACAATAAACCAAGCGTGATATACTTATACTCAAAATTATCGTTAAGACTTATTCTTATAACTACTTTCTTTTCATATGTAGCATTAAAATTCGAACTTGCAACGAATAACAATAAGCTATTAAGTTATTGAATCAGTCATCGACCCAATATCTATATAATTACATGTGTCGTTCATCGGTACTAATTTAGATGTCTATATTTAGTGTGTACACTGTCCGTCGTGACGTACGCGCGACGCGGGAATAACAATCACTTCGCCTTTTTTATTTAAGTTTATTCACTCCGGGTTTTACTGATCGAGATTGTATTCATGATTAGTTATAATTAAAATTACAACCGTTTGAAATGACGACGTCAAAAAAATCTGCAACTAAATGAATATTGTGTGCAATGTAATGGAATTTAAACAGTAGTTGTTAAACTTGGGAATGTTTTTTGACAAGTGATAAAAAACGGTCAATACCGCCCATTGACATTTTTAAAAGACGTCACTGATGAGTAGTCAGTCAAGAAATAAGAAAAGAAAGAAGAAGAGTCAGAAAGGGCAAGGTAGCGACTCTTAAGCTTCAAGCGAGATGGTAATAACAAGCCAGGGGTTTTCACGAGAAGATAATATCAATAATAACATTAATGACTCATAATCACTCATACTCCATAACGACTCATAATAATCACTGACATCTACTTGACTAAAGGTTGGCTGGTTGAGAATGCTTTTAGCATTAAGTCCACATCTTTTACTATACTTTTTGGCATAATAAAGTTTGAATAAATAAGTAATATAATCATACCGCGAAACACTACCAGCAGGCGTCTTTCTGTGGCCTCTTTGGATTTTATAGTCTGCCGTCATTAGAGTCCGTATTTTAGGCCACCGTAATATGAAAACTTATCTTTATAGATTACAAGGTAACTTACTAAAACATTGTCCAACAAGCATCGCAGAGGGAGTGGCTCGTTCAGAAGGAGGTTCAAAGGCGGGCGGAGCTGGACTATTGTACCCGCAGTAGTAACCAGACTCCAACTTGATACCGCCTCCGGAGCCGCCAGGTGACTCTGAGCCAGTTTCTTGGAGGATCGATGCTGAAAATTAAAAAGGATATGTTATAGGTATGAATACATGCAACATATTAACAATCGCTGCAATATTCGAAGGCATATTACTGTTATTTGTTATAGATATTGTAGTTGATGTATACAAAAACATGATAGTCATAAGTTTGGTTATAAACTTTTGTAGTAATAATTAATGTTCAAATATTTATTAATTTAAGATTTGTATAAAAATTATCATTCACATATTCGGATCGCCACATCTATTATGAAATTGAGTGAATAGTATTTTACTATAACTTGAGCAATTTTTACAAATTTTACATGTCAATATTTTAGATCATTTAGACAATAGACCAGCTCAAAACTTACAACAGAGACTACAATGTATAAAAATGAGCCCAGTCGGAATTGCAATGTATACAACTTCTAACGCAAAACCCGTATCATATATATATATACACACACCATGTAGTTAAAAAAAAATGGAAAAATATTACAACTCGTTTTAATATTTACCTTTAGATAACTTCCAAAGTTCCTTCGACGAGAAGACGCCAGTTGCTAGAATAATATCGTTGCAAATTACACCGTTGTACGGATTGTGGGTATAGCCTGCAACCCAGTCACAATAGTCATTGTCATAACTATAACTCTAATAACTTATAACTCCAAAACTATAAATAAAGGACGTATCAACTATGAACTATACGATGTAATTCATAAAAAATGTGTGGCTCTCGATGCACACAAAACTGACACCAAAATGGATATAAAGTTGAAATTATCTAAACACAAACACGTAATCTATCATCTACTTATTTTAGAAAGAGACTATAAAGATTTCTAAAATACAGGGGTATTTACAGTGGTTTTACAGGATAATATAAAGATTGTAGAGGAATATCCTACAGACACAGGGTCTAACATCTAGAATATGTACACGGGCATGACAGTAATCGGAATATATAAAAACCAGTTAAATTGAAATCTAAAGTCGATGCTTTTCTAATTGTACCCTAACTTGAATTTGGATACTACAAGTTAATACTGTGTGTACGAGTGAGTACTTGTTAGGAAATTTCAGAAACTTTTAAATTATGTATTTTTAATTTCCATAACAGAACAATTTTAATAAACAATCTCAAAATATTATTACGCAAAAATATTTGAACATACTAATTTTAGTCTAACTATTAATAGTTTCATTAATGAAACTCTTATATCATAAACAGTAGAAGAGCATCGACGTATACAAAGGTAAAAGAGTGAAAGAGAAGGAACACCGACTACAGATACAAATAATTCCAACAACAATCGAGCAACAACATCAACACGTCAAAAATTTTCAAGAATTTCCAACAAAAGCATGATAATGTGAGTGCAAGCCAATGCTGGGATTAACATCAACGTCCAAATGCAGATAAAAAAACAAAAAGGTGTCAACAGAACATGTTTTTGTGCGAATACCAATCAATCATAAGTGTTCTCTCTTCAGGCATTAAAACTGTGTGAAAAAATGGCGCCCGTTTACGTAACTTTTTAACGAATCGTACTTTATTCAAAATGCTTTTAATTTAAAACAGCATAATCAAACAGCATGCTGTACACAAACCTACAATTTTGGATTTTTAAAAGGACATAACACGTTTTAGTTCAGGGCATCAGAAAAATACGATTAAATAATCAATATTCCATAGCCATCGTTTTTAGTTAACAACGAAGATGAATACTGAAATCCACTAAATAAATGCAATGGCATTGTTATTTTCACCATTTTTTCCCACGACTGAAAAGAGGACTTAACGAGCACGACACGACACCGACATCGGGCCGATGGTCGCGGTTACCTTTGCTCTTAGCTTCGTGTTCATTCTCTTTGTCTCTAGGTGTGTGCGGCGATAGAGAACCGCTAAGGATATCTGAAACATATCGAGTTAGTTATACCATCTAACGACGCCAGATTAGAAAAAATAACTTTTTTATTCTGGTTTGAATTTCAAATGAAATTTCAACTACTACGTTGATACGCTATTTGATTCAGAAGTTATTTTTTTTAAATATTTTTAGTTTTCTACCAACTTTATTTACTTTTCAGATATTATAAAATCTATTATCTCTATTGAAATAAGGATAGTTTTTACCACGCAACACATACTGGTTTTTTAATAATAGCTTTAACCGCTTTTTATTTTCAAAAAATTATCGTAACCTAAATCATCGAGCGAATTATCGTACACGTCAATTTATGTTTGCTGAAATTTAGAAAGATAATTCAGGTAATGATTATTATAGCTCTGACATACATTTTAAAATGAATTTGTCAGTTCTAAAAAATTGGCGCCCACGCTGGGACTATATAACGACTACCAAACGATTAAAGATCCAAGTAGTATATATGTATATTGATAACAAATGAATATAATATTAAAAGTATTTAATAAGGAATAGTGAATTGAATAGAATAAACTAGGAACGCAAGCAAATTTCAATAGAAAGAGAAAATTTTATAAAAATGTTACATATATGTATGATAATAAAAATAATTGAAAGTTAAAAGTTTTAGTACTAATTGTTATCAATAGTACAAAAACTAAAACGAAGAATACGTAACCTTGATACAACGACACAAAGTAACTGATACTTATATAAAAAAGCAGACGAAAAGTATAATTATATTATGAAAGTTACTTTTAAATGCTAATAAAATATTAATATGCAAAAAACTGCATTTTGAAGATTCTTTCTTAGATAATATTCTAATTTCTACTTAAATAGTGCAAAATATACTTGTAATTATTGTAAAATTATTATTAAAGGTACAGGTTTTGGTTGTATCAAAAAATAATTTTATTTATTATCTTCAAAATGATAAAAATTTTAATATTTTTTACTTCTGCTTATTTTACAAAATTTCTTAAAACCTTGTGTTAAACTTTGAAGTGTAAAGGATTAACTAAATACCAAAAAAAACATTTTCCAAAAATAAAAAAAAATAAGAAATCCTGTACCTTTATCATAACTTTTTAGAGAAGAGATGAAGCTTAGTTAAATATATTAAAAAACGAAAATTATTATACAATATTTTCTCGTAGAGACATTTCTTAACTAAGTCATCTGAATTCACTTTACTTCTGTAGTTTTAAAGAAACCAGAATAAATTAAATGAGTGTGTGAAGTTTGTACACATTCGTACTCCGACTAAGATTCCCTGTGTTGCAAATGACACAATTGAGATATCAGAAATACCCACTACCAGAGATCAAAATATTTATAAATGTGTAATTTCCGGCAATCGATCTCAAGAACTTCATTCAGCACTTCCATCGTAAAACTAATACAGACCAGACACTGAAGTTTGAAATTTTCCAAATATGAAATAAAGTCTCCTTTTTGTAACATTGTACAACGACAGCATATCGTTCTTATTCACGTCAATTCTCTATGAGAAAATGAGATAGAATTTTCATAGATAACAAGATCTGTTCTTTTGAGGCACTTTTCTACATTTTAAACTCACATGTAGTTTAATGATTTAAAAAGTCACCACCTATTATGAATGGTTTCGATTCATCTATTGAATTATCTTTTTGTCATTGTTGTGTAAACTCCATTTCTTCTCTGTATCAATACGTAGATAAAACAAAAGTAAGCGATAACAATAGAACAGAGAGAGAGACCTGGCAGGCCGTCGGTCCCATTACCATAGCTGTTGATGAAGTTGGCGAGGTACAAGTCCAGTTCTCTCACAGACACGTTGATATGGTAAGGGTTGACGCATAGCCCCGGCTGCGTGCACTCGGGGTGCTTTTCCAATCGCTCACCATCTGTACTTTCCAGGGGTATCGCTTTGAACAATATTACCATTACTAGGTCTAAACGCCACACCTGGAAAAGTGAAAAGAAATAGTTTGGATAAGTTACTTACGGATGTTGAAAATGGTATTAATACTAAAATTGAAATAGTTAGGTCTTTATGTTTTAAACCTTGATAAATAATTATAACAAAGCACGATGTTTAGGCAGTTTATTTGACATATTTCATTACTTATTTTCACAATTTGAATTAGAAAATCCCAATATAAACTAATATTTTATGCGTGAATAACGGGTATCTACAATTGTGTTTGGATTTCGTTTAATGGCAACAATATTGAGATTTGAAAATTGAATACGAAATACTTGCAAATATGTACAGATTGTACCTACATAGTCTCTCTCTTTGCCTTTTACTCTTGAATTAAATTAAGACATGGCATTGTTACAAAGCGATAAAACGGTAAAAAAAACAACTGCATTAATTTTAACCAAAAATTAGTTATTTTTAAATTCTGAAGACTATGTTTCCGCACTTAATGGTGACATAGTATCAAAATTCAAAACGAGACCGATAAAGCTCGAAACGAGACAACCTTATTTATAGATTCGAATTTATTCTGAATAAAGAAATATAATTAAAGAAAGATTGGAAAATAAACTGATATAGATTAAAAGCTCGATTAAAGTTTTCACAAATTGCTTTCAGGATAAAGTAATGGTGAAAAATATAAATTTGCAGGAGAAAATAAAAATATACCTACTTCGCTATTATTCACAACACAAGTAATTAATTACCTCTATACTTTACCGATATTATTATGAAAAGATTACAGTTCAATAGTTTTTGGGTCAGATCAGAAATACTACAATGAACTCATTGTTCGACTTGGTCAGAATACATGTCTAATGATATTCGCAAAAGCACAGCGCAACACTGACTCCTCAATTTCTATCGTTTCTATTCGTCTTTAAGATATTTGAATAACATACATATTCTAAGAAACAGAACATTGAACAAATAATTCGGCAATCTACTACGTTTTGATATAATTTCACATAGTTCCTGAGACTTTAATCATATTAATTATTATATTTCGGAATCCAGACGGTTTCAAGGTTTCAAAAAGAAGAAGCTTCATGAATCTAACCTAGGATAATCACCCCGCTGAACCACATACATATAAGATTATTATACTGATCCTTCCTATTGATTATGATTATTAGATTAACCTGAGTTACCAACTTCCCAGCTTCTGTTTCAGCCTTCAACGTATAGTTGAAGTCTTTGTTCTTACTATACATAGTGAGACTGATCAAGAAACACCTGCTTGTGTATTAGCTATTTACATAAATAATAACAAGGGAAATCAAAAAAGAGCATTTGTGCAACAAACATTTTGCGAAGCCAATCATGATGCTAAAACACCTTCAAATTCTTGAAATAAAAGTATTTCTAGTACCTTATCCGCCTGTCTTAAGCAGTCTATTCGTCTCATTTTTCCCTTCTGATCTGGGTTGGAGAGCACACAAACTGCCGGCCTCTTCCCGGTGATGCTGAGGACGAAGTCCTCTCTGCAGTCCTGGGTTATGTCCTTCCGAAGCTTCCCGAGTAGACGTGACGCCCATTTTTGTTTTACTTCTGCTTTTTCGTTCTGAAATCATTTGAGAAGTATATCAGAATTTGTCCAACCTTTAGAACATTAAATAACGCTTACTTAAGGCATATAATCCTTGAGGCCACCTGGTTTTGATTGTAATTTTTTTTTATTTCAAAACTATATACTTAATTGATTTGGTCTTCATTAGAGCTTTGTACTTATTTTATCCGCTCTTCAACTTTGCCTTCAACCCATTAATGGCCCACTACTGAGCACGGGTCTCTCCTCAACACTGAGGAGGTCTAGAGCATACTCCACCACGCTGCTCCCATGCGGATTGGTGGAGTCTCTTCAACTTTATTGGCCGAATAATAAACAATATTTTTTTAGTGCTTCAAAAACTGTATGTTGTTTCATTTTTATTACTACTGATACTACCTATTGCGCTAACTTTAATCTGACTCTACACGTTTAGCATCATAATTGATATGCGATAAAACTTCCATTTATCCAATTTTATAACATATAAAAACATGAAATTTTAGTCTATTTTACAAATTTCGACAATCTACTTTTATAAACTAACGGCGTGATGTCTGAAAGATCGCTGAATAAGCTTAAGTCGGCCCTTTGTTATTCTAGTTTCACGCATCTTTTATATTCCTTTTACTGCAATAAAGCATATCAGTATTTTATGGGACTTATAAATTCAAGAATAGGAGGTTGTACAATATTATGACTCATATTGCTATCAACTTACTATAATATACAGAAATACACATACATAGAAATGAATTTTACCCAAGAAAGCTCAATTTTAAATTTTCTTTTTGATGTCAGTAAAATTGATAAAATATACTTATTTAATACTAATAATATAGTAATACTCAACAAGACCATTGTTGTTTCCAAAAAGAAAATGTTTTCATAAATAATAGTTACAATCCCAACATTTTTATTGTCGAAGTTTTTAACTCCCGCTCATTGAAACTGCAAATTCATCGATTTTATTGTTGTTATTTATAACAGTTTTAACTTTCATTATAAATCTTTATCTTCTTATATAAAATCGGTAAAAATCTTTCATTTTTATGAATTAATTTTATAATAATAATTTTAGAACGAATTTATAAGAAAACGTAGAATTCTCTGAACTAGAAGCATGGTAAAGAACATTCCAGTGTTCCCAAGTAATAAAAACACAACCCTGTCCTGCAGTGGTTCGCTAATAGGTTTCAGGCACTGGATAATTTTAAAAGTCTTTCACTAATTGTCCGAAATTATCTTGTGCGTTCTTTTTCGGAAATAAGTCACATTTGCGCTCAAGATCGACTCGCAATTATAGGCGTCCTTGAGCTTCTACTTGAGCTTTTAAAATCTCAACCTACATTAACACTGTGAAAGGGCTGTTCGCAACTTCTACTCAAACATATTTGTGTTTAAGTGCTTTTACTGTAACCACGACCCGCGTTGTATTCGGCTACGTAAATTATGCGGTAAAAGCATGAATTGTTATTTTAGATCATATTTTGTTTATCAAAAGTTGAGCTCATAGAATTCGCTGTCAGAGTGTCGGAAATTGCCACATGGTTCGAAGGTCCTTTGTAATAATCCTTAAATGAACCCCATTTTGTTAAAAGAAGTACCTACGGAATGTGAATGAAAATATTATTATTTCCCAATTTTGTAACATTTCCTATAAATTTTCGACTTCTTTTTATCATATCGTTTTGTAAAATAGCGTAAGCATTCCTTGATAAATAGACTATCCAACACAAAATTTATCAATTCGAACCGATAGTTCCTGAAATTAGTGCGTTCAAACAATTAAACAAACTTAATTTATAATATTCTAGTAGGTATAGATAATTCTGTACAAGCCGTTGAGGTTAGTAAAAAACTAAACATGAAACTAATCCCTTAACACAAATGATCCATATTTGCATTTTAAACATCAGTGTCCAAGGAAAAAATGTTACTAGTATCATATATTTTAAGACCCCCTATACATAGTATGTACTAAACATTTTAAACTCCAATTAAATCACATCTCCAAACCAGTACCGTAAATCAATATACAAACGTTCAAACCACTAGGATATTTCGCTTGTAGTTTTACTGCCCATTAACTACAAACTTCCTAGTTGTAAAGATAGACAAACTGCGTCTTTTCGATATCAAATCCTCTTATGTAGCGTTGGCAAAGATTTAGGTCGCATATGAAACTTTTTGCCGAAGCCCACTTTCCAGGCTACTTGTTGGAAAGTTGTTTTATCAGTTTCCTTCATCGTATGGGATACATCTCACGTCATGAAAATTCATTAAAACATATGGTTCAGCACCGAAACAGAATAATAAACAGTTTAACGTTATAACGGTTTATTTTCTTTTATCTAAACACCCTCTCACCCTCAATTTCTATCAAGCATAATTTCCATTGGGCGGTGTGGAAGAAATCTATATTAAGTATATAAATACATATAATTACTAATTTAGGCGTTTACATATTTAATGTTAACGCAGCAGTTGAATCTATGAAATATTTTTCGGCAAGTGCTACCAAATAAGTTGCCTTGTACCCATTAATGGCCCACTAATGGGCACGGGTCTATCCTTAACATTGAGGAGGTCTAGAACATACTACACCGCGCTGCTCCAAAACGGATTGGTGGAGGGAAGGGCAAACCCAAATGTTTTTAAACCGCCCGAAGGCTTCCGACATTGCTTGACGACTGTTATGATAATAGCAACCGGGACCGACGGCTCAATGTGCCCTCCGCAGCTCGGAAACGGAAAGAATTTTTTGCCGTTAGTGGTCACTCATCCAGATACCGACCGCGCCCCCAATTGCTTAACTCTGTCGATCGCATAGGATCGACGCGAGCCGCCGGGCTATGCGCGCATATGTCATTTACCAAATAAATTACTTTTATTAAAATTTGTGCACATTTGTTTCAATAATAAATTGTATCTTCTATTCCGGAGTCATATGTATATCAATTTCTCAAAATGAAAGTAATCCTAAATGATGACTAAAGATAAACGTTATAAACTAACAAAGTTGTTACGAAGTGATAAATTGCCACAGTGCAATTTTTGTATCACTAATGATCACTTCAAAAAAAGTTTAGAAATACATATATAAAAACATAATGAAGATCTAGCTGCTGTTTTAATGAGTATTAATTATGCCTTTTGAAATTCACAAAATAGATTTATTACTTAATGTTATACATTTATTACACAATGATACACATAATGATGCATGAATAAATACATGAAGTAATGTTAATTACGACACAATCTATTGTAAAGATCTGGATTTTACCTGTAACTCATACTTAGTGTGCCGCTCCTCCTCGAGGCTCATCCGTTTTTCGTGTTTTTTGTAATATTTCCTTTTGGCCGCTTGTAAATTGAACCACGTGTACGAAAAGGACTTTACAAAAGGCATCAGGGCCTCTATGAACGGATGGAACTCGTCCTGTGAACATTCAAACAATCAACATCCGTTAACAAAACTGTCTATTAATAAATTGGCGCCCAACGTGGGACCACAACATTTGTCGATAATTTTAGTGACATTAATTGACAGTCTTTTGTTTCGATAAGAAAAATAGTATTCAAACATTGAGTATCAAAAATTCAGAGCATTGTAATGTTGTTATTTTAAACTTACAACTAAAGTGACATACAATAGTCCCTTTGTCCTCATTTGGGTTACATAGACAGTTATGCAGATTGAATAATTAGACATTTACATCCAAAGCATTCATAAACATAAAAATTCCAGAGGCAATGGAAAACTTGTGACGCAAACTTCTATATATCGTACACGTTCTAAACGTAAAAGACCATATACTATTGGAAACATCCAGATGTAACGATGAGTAGCGGTGTTCAGTGTTTTGTTCCGATAGAGGATTGTATCTTT
>DWJN01004849.1:0-12005 GCA_018248895.1 Carystus phorcus
TTTCCCAATTCCATTGCAATATATGATTTGAATATATTATTTAAACTTAATCTTTGAGGACAATGAATATTTTAAATGCAAACGGGTACTGACTATTTCTGTATTTTACACTGATATTTTGTTCCAGGGAGATGAATAATGATCACATTAAAATAGAAATACCGTGAGATTTACATTTAAAATGTCATAATTAGAAGTATTAGAGCATTATGAAACATTTACTACACAAAACTAGCTGATTATTAAACAAAAATAACTGATTCAAGACTCTACGGTATATCAACAAGACTTATTAAAATCTAAATCACTTATCTCACACTTCACAAATCACATACACTCAGATTTTTATTTACATCTGTTAAAAGTCCACGGTACTCATTTCTTACAATTTATCTGTTATTGAATGAAGTTAGAACTCGGTAAAAACTGCAATCCCCAGAAGATTAATTTACATTAGATGGCATTTTCTTTCCAGTTCCATAAATTCTTTGACATAACGCAGCAAATGCCCAATCGTTCAAGCCCTCCGGACTTTCTTTAACCATAGTTCTATATTGGGTCCTTATATCTGACATCTTGTTAGAACAAGCCCAAGGACTCTTCTTCAAGATATCTGATGCTTCCATCCAAAGGTAACTGCGAACAAATTTAGGATTCTTGAACTTTTCCAAATGGGCCAAATACCATGTCAATAGTGTTTCAATTTCCTCATCCGTCCAGGAATCATTCAATTCTTCAGCTGTTTTATTATCACTTGGAATGTCATTAAGTAGATTCTCCTTAATAAAAATCTCTTTTAAAACTTCTCCAAACTGTGTATTCTCCGCTTCAAGTGTGTTGCTTTTGTAAAACTGTATTAAGTAGTTCACTTTGTTGAAAACTTTTGATACTGGCTCTGATATGTAGTTTGCCAATTCGGTCCATAGATACTTCTTCTCGAATTTAGGGCTGATAAACTCGTCAATATTTTGCAAGTAATATTTCAGAGCTAAATCTACTTTAGAATCGTCCATTTGGTAATCTTTATATGTCCTGCTACCTCCAACTTTATTTGGATTTCTTGCATATTTAGGCTTCAACGATAGTATCTTTTCAAACAATGTGAAATATGGTATTTTTGCTTTCGCTGTGTCTTCTGAAACCGCCTGTTTATGTCTCTCTTTTAATTTCATGAACATTCTTTTGCATGATATAGGTTTTCTATCACCGAACTTCGATGCTATTTCTGTCCACATTTCTTTTGGTTTTATTTCTTTACCCTTGTGTGTTCGTAAATAATTTAGATAAAGAATAAGAAGACGTTTTTTAGTTCGCTTAGTCCATTTTGGTAGCAATTCTTCAATAACTTCTTTTTTAACATTCACTTCATCTTCTGCATATGATTCTAATCCCTCTGTATATTCCTGTAAGATATTTTCGCCATCTGGTAGAATGTACGAGGTATTACTGAAATCTTCTCCTTCGGGTATAACAATAATTGTGTAGTCTTCATCTGAAAATGGAAGTATTAATTTATGAATATCTAGAAATACCCAAAAGTTTCTAAGAATATGAAAAGTCGAGAGAAATTTTAGGCCGTTCGCTATTAATATTAATAATTAGCTTTGAGTTCCGTGAGCCAAAAAATCCTTATTATTTTATGATCATCTAAATAATAAATAAATAACTTTGGAACAGCTTAACCTTTTAAGCTCTTATTTAAACCATTCTACAAATTCCAAATTTAAGCTATTAATAAAATCTACTTAAAGTCCACGAATTTATGGGTACTAGGTATATTTTAACCCCGTTACATTAAAGACCTATATCCAAAAAGTAGATGCAAAATTTAAATATTATTAATTTAGTAGACATGTTAAATAAAATTCTCCAATGTTGACTTAATGTAAATATAAATGTTTTCTCACTTAGAATGAGAATAATTTATAATAATATATTATCAGTATTATATTAAATGGCAAGTTACACTATTTGACTTATTATTTACACTTTTACCTATACTTTTGTTAGAGCAATTGGATGAATAAAATCAATACCTACCTGATAATCATAATTACAATAATAGTTTGACCTTAAAGTTATGTTGATACACAAAATACATAACGTAAGTAAACATTTATAAAATCAGTATCATATAGAACAAAATGTCAGACAAATTACATCTTTATATATAATATACATAATCTTTCTGGTCATGTGAAATCCTAAACAGTTGGAACTGATTTGATGAAATTTTTAACCTGTGTCCGATTGGATTCAAGAATAGTTAACTTTCAGTTTGATCCAATAGAAAAAGATTTTTTATGTTAGTGGTAATAATACTAAATCTGTTAATATGTGAAAATAAACTCACCTTGTAATTCTTGCTTGATATTGTGTTCACTATTCAATTCACCTTGCTCATGGTCAACCTCCATGTCAATTTCAATAATTTCATCCGAGTTCTTTGACTGTTCATTATTATATATTTCATCCATCAAATTGAAATACTTCCACGACACCTTGACATGGGGATTACGTGATTTCATTGTTTTTAGTTTACGATAAGACTTCCTTAATTCCATAAACTTATCGCTGCAAGCTGAATTTGATCGATCAAGTTCATTAGCTATCAATTCCCATCTACTACTATCGCCTATTTTATCATGTAATTCATTAAAGTTACGAGCAAAGAAATTTATTAACATTTTAATATCCTTTGCAGACCAGTCTTCATCGTCCGTTTCGGTTTTAAGTTCATTTTTAATCTTGTTTTTAATTGTTCGGTAACCAAAGATTTTCTTACAAAGTGTGTAGTATGGCCAAAGAATTGGTTTTTCCGGCTTGCTTATTTCTCTCTTGACATAAGCTTTGTAGACCTGTTTGAAGTTTCTGAATCTATGAGCACATTCGGTAGCAGAGATTCCAATCTGTCTGGATAATGTCTCCCAAAGTGCAACTCTTTTGCCTTGCGATGAGGAAAACTTATGCTTATGTTTTAAATAAAACTCTAAAATTTTAAACGCTTTAGTATCTCCTGCTTGTTTCTTAGAATGTTTCATAAATCCCCTCTCATCATATACTTCTTCTTCTTCTGTACCATTTTCTAGACTGTTATCATCTGTCTCTTTTATTGTTATCTTCTTTACTGCAAAGAAAATCAATGCAACATTAACATGCAATATTTTTGAAACAAATATCCGTTTTGAAATGTTTAGGATTGAAGTGTACATAGGCAGATATGTATTATAGCATGATTTAAAAAAAAAGTAATGGTTTTAACTTTCAGTTTAATTTATCTTTGAAATAAGTAGTTTCTTATATTAAAAATAGACAAACAATTATTTTAATAAATTGTGCCAATAATATGCTAAATTGGAAGAAGTATTAATGAATGTGAACTTTAAATCATACAATAAAGATGCAACAAAATCTAAAGGCACCAATAAGGGACAAAGTTCAATAGCGACTTTCCTCATTGATATTGTGATTAAGATTAGAAATGCTCTATACAATTGTTATAAAAATTGATGAACAGGTTATACAGAACTGTATAGTACTATAAATTCCTCACCTCCAATTTTACCAGACTGCATTTGATTCTGTATATTAGAATTTTCTAATCTATCCAACAAATCTGTAGCCATACCATAATCGAATATTCTATCAAACAAATCCATGTATCTCCAATCAATTGACATATCGGGATTCTCTTTTTTGTCATTTAATATAGACTTATATAACTTCACCAAACTCTCCCACTGATTTTTACAAGCCAAAGGACTTAGATTACATTTCTTTCCTAAAATATACCAACATATGTTACAGCACACGGAGTCTTTAAGCATCTCTGTATTGTCATACAAATATTGCACCAATTCATCAACCTGCTTAGTATCCCATGTAATAAATCGGTCTGGGAAATTAACACTTTTTTGGAGCTGAACTTCTACTTCCTTGGCAATTATATTATCTAAAATAATATTCATTGGTACACGATTTGACAAATCATATCCCCCTTTTATTAATATATTGATATGATCATCTTTAAGTTCAGCAAACTTTTCTTTACATTCAATTGATTTTTTATCAAGCAAGCGACCAACTTCGGTCCAGAGAAACATATTAGGAATAGTAACATCTTGAAACTCATGAAAACAATCAAAGTAATATTTAACTAAGAAAGTTTTTTCCATTTCACCCCAGGATATTTCCTCTCTTTGGTTTACTATTGCCTGTTCATTATTCTGACGCACCTTAGTCTCTTGAGGCAACAATTTTCTATGAAAGTCCTCATCATTTTTAAATATTTCATCAAATGCTTTCATGTACGGCCAACCTACATTATGTACACCAGTCTCTCTTTGTTTATGTAACATTCTTATATAATGCTGTTTGTGATTTAAAAATCGTCTATGCCAATAATTTACATCCTGTTCTCCCATTTCTAATACAATTAACTCCCAAAGACCTCTTTGAGATTCATTCTTCTGAAATTTTTTTCTGTGCTTTAAATATAAATTGAGCATAATTTCTACTTTTTCATTACCAACAGGGGGGTTAGTTGGTTTCTGTGTAACTAATATACCATCAATCTCTTTACTATGAGCTTCTTCAACAGCTGACTTATCATTCATCAATTGATCAATGATGATTTTAGTTTCGTTGCTGTCATAAAAAGCTTCATTGCATGCCGAGAAGTGGGGCCACATAATACGAGCACCTTTCCTTTTTTCTACAAACACTTCAGCATATTCTTTCATCATATTTTTAAGCTTCATTTCACATGAAATTGGGTTTTTGCCATGTAACATTGTTTTACAAGCTACATCCCAAAGATATTTTCTTTTAGTGGTTCCACTAAGAAAAGCCTCTTTATTGTCTGTATAAAATATGAGAAGTTTCCTAACTTCATCGTCCAGCCATTGTGCTGGATTATTCTCAGAAATATCAAAGTTATTTTCATTGACATCTTCTGAATCGTCTATCTCTTCGATAATAAATTTGTCTTCATGTAGATCAATAGTTTCATTATGTACATATTGTGAGGATTGTTCTTCAGTAAATGTAGTTGCGTCCTCCTCATTTCCATCACCTTCATTCCTGCTTTCTGAGAAGAATTTTAAGATAAAATTACAATAACAAGGTAGTAAAATTTCAATGCCAAAAATATACAACACTGGTTTTAAAAAAAAATTACAGTGCAAAAAATAAACTAAAATCATACCTCATATGAGCTATGAATACACAAGACAAACCTTTTATTGTTATTAATCATTACTTTAAAAAGGCACATGATATCATAGCTTTCAGTTACTAAAATAGCAATTATATAGTCAAATCCCATGTCAAGTTTAAACAGAATTTAATTAGTGAAAATTTGCCTTTACAAGACTTGTTGTTTGCTTATTATAATTGATATTGCAGCTATGCAATAGTATAATTATAATGCATAAATTTACATTTCAAGATAGTTGGTATTTCAAGGCAATTTGTCAAAAGAAACTTGGCTGTATTGAAGTGGCCATATTGTTGTGAGGCAGCAATAGAAGCCCTGCTAGCTCAATTAATTTTATCATTGGTATTATTTCTATTTCTGTGAAATTTCCATGGTAAATTTTTTGCGTCAGTACTGGCCAAGAGCCTGAGAGCTAAAACTTGTTTTTTCTTTCTTGACAGACAAACAGAAATTAATTTATGTTAATAATATCAATAGGTGACAGTGAGTAATTCACATCTGGCTGCTTGTTTATATATGTATCGCGTGATTGCAGCTTTTTCATATATACAACGTTTATGATAATTCTTTATCTTTATGACTAAAATATAAACAGATATTTAAAAATCGACTAAAGTGTTTGGTTACCTTTTGTCCACAATTACTAAATTGTTAAATGCACAAATTACCTAATCAGTTTAATGATCTACTGTAACGTAAACTTACCATCAACATAAAAATTAAACAATAGTATTTCTCCATTTGGCTGTACCTCAGTTTTAACAACTATTTGCTCCATCTTTCTGTTAGTACAAATTCTGGATAAGTTCAAGGCAGAACGTACTAAAACCGAAAAGTAACCTGTGAATATTACGATAAATGGCCGACCTGTGTCCGTCAATTATTATTTATTTACAATAAAAACATTATAAAACGAAGATAAAACAGATTTACAAAATCGTGAATTTGATTTTATTAAATTTGACATTCGCGGCAAAGTGAAAGATCAGAAATCTTTTGCAATCGATTCTAAAAGCGCAGCAATGCGTATTTTTTACTTACGTCGTACAACTGCTGTTTTGACAACTTAACAATTTTGACATTACATCAGCCATCTTGTAAAATTATACAATGGATTCACCTACATTTTTTGTGAATGTAAATATTGAATAAAATATCACCCTACTTACATATCAAAGTTTTCTATTGGTATTTTTATAACAAGTTTATACAAAGGTTAATTTTTAAATATCTGTGTATTGTTACAAGCCAAATAATCAGCAGAGAGTAGGTACCACAGAGCACTGGGTACTGTAATAGTCTGTGGATATAGTCCACAGACTATGCAGAGCTAAAAGGTAAAGAACTATATCAAATTATATTTCTAGTGAGTGTGAGACGTGAAGCATACTTGAACTTTATAATCCATAGGGTTGCCACGATACAGGCAGAGGATTATAATAAAGTTACTACCAATTTATATATGTATAAAGTATAGTTATCGAGTTAATAAAAAATATATTATATTTTTAAATGACAACTTTCCAGATGCCTTCAATAAATTGCGCCACGTAATATTTGTTACTTTAACTATAATATATAATATATATTTTGCTTCGTCGTTCTTTATGCACACCACGAAGGACTGGAATAGCCTGCCTGCTTCGGTGTTTCCGATTACTTATGACGTGGGAGTCGTCAAGAGGGGAGTGAGTAGGCTTTTACAAGTTAATGCGTCCACCACCTTAGACATCTTCACCACTTACCCGTGGGGTTGATGTCAAGCATTACCTTGTAATAAATAAAAATAGTTAATAATAATAGTTTGATTGTGGAAGCAATAGCTTTTGAAATAGAAATCTATTGAAAATTCAGTTATTATTTAAACGTATTTTGTATTCCCTCATGAAGAAAGTAGTAGGGCGTAAAAAATTAAAACAAAAAATTACGAGATGATTTTAACACAATTTACTTTTCAACACATAATAAACTCACATAATACAAATCAGTCACATAAAAAAAATATTGTGTAGCTACAAATTTTGATCCACTTTTATACATAAATAATAAAAATTGACGAAAAATCTCTACAGAAATAAAAATAAGTTTTGTTTAGAAACAACAAATTAAAAGTTATGAATATAACTAAGTATAGAAGATGACTAGTTTTCTACTTTTATACAAATGAATGTAAAATGTTATATATATACATATATTTAAACACTGCCGATATTCGTAATTCTATTTGATTGTGTATAATTATAATACTGCGATAGTTGATGATGTATAAAAATAATAATAATAAGAGTAAAATTCGTATGGCTATATTATATTAATTATACGGATATGCGATATTTTAATAGACACAGATAAATCCCAGCTCACTCTGTCTGTCTGTCAATCAGTTATTAAATTTTACCTGTCACTAAGGAAATTACAGTTATATTTTAGTAATTATATATCTAGATAAAGTATCAAAACAAAATATCTATATTTAAACCAGGCAGACTACTGAGCTTTCGCTGGTGACGCAAGAGACTACAAACATACAATGTTACTACATTATTTTAAGACAACAATAATTATGAAACATTGATATGAATCATGAGTTTGTACAGAATATATAGTAGTAGCTATATTTGGAAACTTGATAAAATATGTACTGCATATACGTTTTATAGATTTAACATATGAATGCTATATGATGACTTTCGTAAACATGATTAATAGATTTATGTTACAAAACTTTGTCAAGAATTACACAGAAAAATGGGGACATCAAGAGACAAAAATTATTGTCATCTTTCTACAATTTGAATTATTATTATCTACTTGGTTTTATTGTACTTCAATAAATATTTATTGTATAATGTATTTTAATAGTAGCGGAATTTATATGTAAATTTTAAGGCAATTATTCAATCGTATTATAAACCTTTTCTAATACATAGTCTTATCTGATTTAGTTTGTATAAAGCTTCACAAATAATATATCTTTTTGATAAATGAATTTCACAAATTCATTTAGAACATTAACATATATGGGACACACAGATTGCAAAGTAAAACTAACTGCACGTTTATGACGTTTAAATATTAGATATAAGATATACGTCGATTGTAGTTATCACGTAGAAACAGCTGGTACTTTAAAATTTACCTACTAGCCAATGGGCAATGGAAGTGGTCAAATCCTGTCGCCCTTTACAATTACTAAAGCGGATGCATGAACAAATTCTATTCAATCAATATTTTGTGCAATAAGCCATTATTAAAAAATGGACAGTCAAAATATGAAATTATACGTCATATCAAGACATTACAACACTTGTATAAAATGGAAAAGTATAAATAATACATCATTCTAATGCTATATGATACGAATATATTTTGTTGTAGAGGTCTCCAGGTAAATTATAGATCATGATAAAAACATGTATAAATAGGTGGGAGTGGATTTGTGCAATTTTTGAATTGAAACACCACTACCTTTGTTGGAAAATAAGTTCCTATAAAGCGACTTTATTGTTTGGCTCAGCAAATGTCACAAATAGAATGCTATCATAAACCTGTGAAGTAATACTGCAAATAATTAAGACAATATCTTGTTGAATTGTCTTACAGATGCCCATGCCCTGCTGTAACCATCATTTGTTATTTTGGTAAAAATACATTATTATATTTTATAAAATCATTTGTGTCTATACTAAAAAATAGAACAATGAAATATATAAAGAATCTTAACCTTATTGTAAACATAGAGACATAAACGATAAAGTACATAGAAAAAATAATGTAACACTGATTTCTAAAATGATTTATGCAAACTAGTTACTTGAAACGATGTATCTGCGTTATAAAAGTTACTATTTCTCTTCTGTACTTTCGGGCCATTTCATTAGCTTAAAATTAAGTACCTATACATTTCTAAATAGCGATTAAAAATTAATACAGAGAATTGTTGTCGAAAGCAGATCGTAGGATTCGTATCGTTTTAACAAGAGCCAAGCAAAACCTACTTTTTTTGGATGAACATCAGTGAGCACCTACTTAAAAATATACCATGTTTATGTATTTAACCAATTAAGCAAATACAAATTTCCTTTAATAACGCCTAGCTTATTGTTTGCAATCATAAACTTTCTATTCAATCGGAATAGGCATCGTTTAAAACAGATTTCACTTGCCGTTTCCTATGATCTGGCTTTGACAATTATATATTTAAATTGGCACATTAAATATAATATACGTAACAACGACAACGTAAGTGTTATATATAACATAAAAGTTTTCCATCCATTTACAATATACTTTAATATTTGTTCACATAAATAAATATATCTTAACTACTTAACATTTGTTCAATTTTGGTGAATAATTATTATTATAAGAAGTATGTAAAGTTGTAACAATTTTTTTCATTTGCTTCCCATTATAAAATGGTAAATGTTAGGTGGGTGACACTATTTATTAAAAAAAAATTGTAACTGCCTCAATACTGCCGAGTCCAGAGATTGCTATCGTTACATATCAATAGACCTTCAAACATGTTTTGTCCCATTGAGTTATTCCAAAGTGATTAACTCAGATAAGTAGAAATTACAGAAATTTTATTTAAATATAGCTTGAATTTAAAACTTCAGAAAAAGCAATCTTATATATTTTTTCTATACTTCATACTTATATTTCTTAACATTTTAAGCTTTAGCAAATTTATTTGTCAATAAATATAATAATATTTTAATTAATATAGATTTAAAATTACCACCACCGCAAAATGTATGCGTGAAGTCATATTAAGGAAATATCTACTAAATACGAGTAAACAACATTGAACTTTCAACATAAGTAATTAATATATTAATTTTGTTTTTAAACTTTGGGTCGAATATAGCGTAAAGTACATTTTATATTTAACATATAAAGATTAACATAATGTGTCATCTCTAAAATACATGCAAGTTAACAAAAATAAATTACTAATTCCGTTATACGTCACTGTTACACTTTAACTGGCAACATTTTCTACCCGTCTCTGCCGCTAGATGGAGCTGTTCGAATAAAGCTATTCGCTAAATTAACTATTGACCTATAATGTACCCGTTTTAAATACTTACTGAGCTCTCGCGAATAGCTATATCTTACAATCAGCTGCCTTATAGTTCCAAGGAAAGACTAAAAATTAGACGCAAAAAACAAAAATATTCTTTCTCACACAACGAAGAAAATGAAATTAAAAAAAAATCGGTCACGAAAGAATTATTTTGTTTTTTTTTATCGAAGCAAGGTAAAGGCATTTATACTCGTAACGATTACTTTCCTCAATCAATACGTTATATTACCAATGCTGTAAATAGGCTGCATAGCTAAAGCTCTTTAGCGTTTAGTTTCTAATATACAAGACCAATAGCTTCTACGCGTTGTTTACCATACTTCACACTTGTTCTTAGGATTCATAACGGATCCGAGAGGGCAATGGAATTCCTCGGAGAACTCTCGTAAATTAGAAATGGGGCCGATCACTCGGTACTTGGCGACCGTGTGGTCATCTTTCTCGATTTGCATCTTTGTCGACTCTTTTGTCATCGCTGAACACCATACCTGAGGAGTTAGGAGTACATAACTATTTTGGACCATACAAAATGTTCTATATATAGTGACCTCCTATATCTATACTTAAATAAAGAAGATTAAACTATTGTCAACTTTGACAGTGACAACTGGAAGAAAAGATTTATGTTAGATATTTTCAATAGAAGGAATGACATATTAATTTTATTTATTTTTCTTTCATAATTTTATATGTTTATAAATACTTAATGTCGTTTCTTTAATTGCAGGTTTGTATTTTAAATTAAAATGATTTTGTTATAAATAAACCTTTATCTGCAGAGCAACACATTGAGTTTCATTCTACGAAATATTCGACATTGTACATATAATAAAACTGTAACAGATTACTGTCTGTACATTCCTAATATATTTAAAAATTCATAATGGGCGTGGCGACCGTACTACACATCACACGATGACGTCACGCCTGACCTGAATCACGCTATCGAAGTTTTCTACAATGCTTGCATATATACAAGTTCCGAAAGACAACAGTCGGAGCTCGGTTGCTCCCCAGGCAACACGCCTCGCCTATAGAGAGATATCCCTTTGCCAAAGGGAGTCCTTTATATACACAAGAGAACCCATAACAAAGTTTTTTCATGTTAAATTGTATGAAAATAGGTTTTGTCGACGTCACACAATGACAAGGATGAACCATAGTTAATACAGTACCTGAGCGAAAGAGATGAAAAACAGTTGTCGATGGTTGTACTTAAGTCCGGGAAGTGTCAAGTTGACGTCGGCCATTTTGCTGTAATTGACGTACGCGTGGAACGACGCCTTCAGACCGCCATTGTCTGCTATATTTTCACCTACAATTATAATATATTATCTAAATAATGCCAGCACGTATGGAACTATGGTATAGTAAAAGTTTTCACGGTGAAAATGTACAGAAAGCTAATCTATACTAATTTAAAAAGCTTAAGAGTTCGCTTGTTTGTTTATTTGATTGATTGTTTGAACATGGTAATCTTAGAAATTTTTGGACCGATTTGAAAAATTCTTTCAGTGTAAGATAGTTAATTATGGAGGAAGGTTATATAACGTCACGCTAAGAAGAATAGGAGAGGAGTAGCAATAAAATATATTGCGTAAACGGCAATATTTAGATTTTTCCTTGCGTGCGCTGAGTAAACGGTGAAAGTTACTCAAAAATCATGTATTACAATATTGTTCCCCTCTAAAAGTT
>DWJN01004850.1:0-12005 GCA_018248895.1 Carystus phorcus
TTTTACCTCCCGACGGTCTTCGACGTGGCTTAACGACTGCTACGATAACAACCAGGATCAACGGCTTAACGTGCCCTTCAAAGCAGGGAAACTTCAAAATTTTAGTTGTACAACACTAGACCTATCCTACGTTATACATAGCTCTTGTTTTACATTATCTGTGATATATCTATGCTAATGAACGCGCTACGACCAGCTGTCCCCAGATAATTGATATTAGCGACGAAGGAGAGGCAGTTAAATGAAATTAACCGTAATTATTCACCGAGCTAATTAGTTAATGCGAATTTATTACTAGAAAAAATCCCACTGAAATCTTGTGACACGGACGCAAGGAAATAAATAGCTTTAGACCGTTCCGTTCAAAATAATAATTCAAATTTGAATAAATGGGTAGGTACTGTTTTAAAATATATACACAGTTCAGGAGTATTTTTGTCTCTTTATAATTACCTTTTCGAAACGGTGGTAGACGCAAATATTTCAAGTCCATAATTGTATATATACACCTACATGAAATAAATAATTTCCATATGACCTCGACATTTTCTTTAAATAAAGTCTATGAATAATAATGAATAACCTTCAGTATTTGAACTTTATAAGGATTGGAATTCAGACTGTTAGAACCCTCAGTAATCTGATACATCTCAAAAGAAACAAATAAACCCCAATACGTCCTATCTACCACATGAATACCAAAACAATACAAAAACCCTAATAAATGGTAGCGACAGCTTTCAATTAACGCGCGTCATCAAATAAGCTAAGTATTTATATTAATGGCGACCTCGGTACTAAAATTATCCATTCCGATCCCAGATGACGTTATAGCTAAAAGCTCTTAATCCGAAGACAGCGTGAGAGAAAAGGGTCGTGTAATTTGACCAAATAACAATATTGTTTACGAAAACAATGTTTAAAAGGTTATTAAAAAACCGAAGCATTTTAACGATAATAGGAAAAAATGGAAAAATATTAAATGTTTCATTGAAAAGGGTTTTATTTTCTTTTTTATTGTTCAAAATCGGTCCAATTGTTTAGCAGTTCAGTGACGTACATACGGATAGAAAATATATTAAGATATTGGAGAAGCTCTTATAGTCAGATGTAAGTAGGGTTGCCAAGTCGCCAAACGCACTAGCCGGACAGACCGGCCAGTTTGGCCAAACATTTGGAATATTTTAAGTCTTAGAGTAAAAAATATATAGTAAACCATGGTTTTTTGATTATTTACCGACCGCCTTCATAAAGTCTAATAAAATGTAAATAAAGTGGAACGCAAAATCAGTGTAAGAACTCTATTATTATTCAAATTAAGTAATCATTCAAGGTTAAAATCTACATTAACACAGGCGACTTTCATAAAAAGCCTAACAAAAGCCGGTCCGGTACCGTTTATTTTAACCGGACATCCAATCAAAAAGCCTTACTATGTCTTGCTTTATCCGGACGCCTGGCAACTCTAAGCGTAAGTATACTCAAGATTCAACGTTATTAAAACTTTGAGACAAGGTACAAGTTATCAAGACAGTATTTCAGTGATAACGAGGTACACTTTCGATATCCCTGCACCTTGTAATACGAAGCACGACTAGCTTTCGAACTTCAAGATGATATCGTGGTGGATAAATAATTCTTCTAAAATTATAAAGTCGTGTCGAGCATATCAATCCCACGTTTGCAAAGTATCTTTTCTAAAGTTATGAAAAAACCGTCGGAACACCATAATCCCTCCCCTATTTTCCGCGTTTAAAATTCCGATGGCGATTTGATTTATAGATTGTTTACCTAAAGTAACGTTGTGAAATCTTTACTGAATATTTTTTGTGTATTTTAATATACGCAGGCTGTATTATCGATACAAAGTCTAAAACATTGTTTTTTGAGTTATGGTGATAAAGCAGAAACAACTAAAGAAATTTAAATACTTTACATGTTTATCAAAATATAATAATGCTCCGGAAACAAAGACTGCGTAATTAGTAGTGGCATGTGTGGCTGTTAAATGGCAACCATTACTGACCATACACCTTAACTGTGGACTACTCTGTGAAACCTTTTTTATATGTCATGACAAGATCGTTCTAAGTTCTAAGCGATTTATGATCGCAAGTTATGATGGCTTATCATCGAAAGTTGATGTATTAATATTTGACCTCGAAAACAAGTCATAATATCTATAGCCTATCAATATTACTGTGACGTAGATGGACATGGACTTTAATAGTATCGTTGCCTCACAATACTATCAATAGTATCACTAGCTTTCGATGTCTCGATAAACAATCGCGTCATACAACGCTGCTAGTAAGTTCAACGTGCAAAAAGAAAGTAGCGTCAATTTTCACTCAAATAAAACCTTAACTAGCTACTTCAATCAAAAACGGTGAATAGAAATATTCACATATTTAATCTATACTAATATATAAAGCTGAAGAGTTTGTTGTTTGATTGTTTGAACGGACTAATCTCAGGAACTACTGGTCCGATTTGAAAAAATTCTTTTAGTGTAAGATAGTCCATTTATCGAGGAAGGCGATAGGCTATATAACATCACGCTAAGAGAAATAGGAGAGGAGCAGTAATAAAGAATATTGCGAAATCGACAAAATGTTGTGCCTATGTTGCGTGCGCTGAGTAAACGGTGAAAGTTACTCAAAAATCATGTATTACAAAATTGTTCCCCTCTAAAAGTTTTAAATAAAAGTCCGCAACAGCATATGTCTAGCTTTTAAGGTTGACCCACTATAACCATTTTTATGGCTATCATAAAATTGTTTTAAAAATAATAATTTATATGGCAAAACAAAGTTTGCTGGGGTCATCTAGTTGTTTATACAAGAACGGGAATCGATCATGTTTATTTGAATTCAAATAACAGTTACCTGACCTGCAGCGTCTACAGCACAGTTGGACGGATCGTGTTAGCTGATTGTTGATTCGTGAGATAACGAATTTTAATCTGGTAGTTAGTAGCGTCTCAACGTTAAGATATTCATCTTAGATACTTATCAATGTAATGCTGCTGAGTTCTTAGTTTAAATTTACTTTTGATCGAGTAATTCATAGCAAATCTTCAAGATTATCTTCGACTTTTCATGTTTAAACAAACTAAATACATATATGGTAATCAAATATCGTAGATAAGCAATGTTTATACTCTAACGTAGATAGTTTTTTAGTGCATTTTAAAGGATCCAAACGCGACCTACGGGATTCTAGTACAAAATAATAAAAGAAAAAATAAATAAGCAAGTTTGATCGATTCATTGTTGACCAAAAAGAAATTGTTGTGTGATTTGTTTCTAACTATTCAAGTTAACTTTCCACACTAATTACAACTGTTACTACATGTGTACTAGGTTTATAACAATTTAAATATAATATACGACACTATTATAGCTGTTACTACGTGTTTTTATTAGATGCAATTACTACATGTATTATTCATTAATATATTACATATAACAGTAGTTGTTACTTTTCTTTTGCAAATGCTAGTCATATGATTGGTAATAATTATGAGTTCGTGGCGAAATGTCGCTAATGTGTGTAAATGTAACATGCAATACGCTATAATTCCACGTCCTTGCATGCTAATACTTTGTTGTAACCATATACTTTCAGGCCTCATATGTTTTTATAGCCTAAGAGTCCGGCGAGACAGCCACCCTGACATTATGAAAACTTTAACCTTAAAAGAATTTATAAAGGTAAAAATGTTCAGCGACAGATATTCTTATTAATAATATTTTTAAGCATATTATGCTCAGTTGTAAAATGACCCTTCATATTTTAAGACATTCTACGGAATCCTGACTCTGGCAATCAAACTTACCCATGCGTATTAGTAAAAA
This sequence comes from Carystus phorcus, assembly GCA_018248895.1. Taxonomy (NCBI): domain Eukaryota; kingdom Metazoa; phylum Arthropoda; class Insecta; order Lepidoptera; family Hesperiidae; genus Carystus; species Carystus phorcus. The sequence continues at coordinate 3,861 of DWJN01004850.1, forward strand.
AATATCTTAATATAATGTAAGATTTCAAAACTGTTTCTTTGGCTTTGGATTTCAAAATTGTAAATACTACAAAAGATACTAAATGCTGCTAATGATTTCTTAAGGTTTATATAACTAGCCAATTAATGACCTAATGATCCTGATCGTAAGTGATACATCGCCCACAAACACCAGGATTGCGTATGTAATGTACCGGTCAGTCAAGAAGAGAAAAGACAGAAGATAGCAGCTCTCGAGTAAGCAGCTGGAACATGAAGAATCCACTTCCAGCTGACTTAAGCTAGAAGATAGTGAACCTGGCGAGCTTCATTAAAAGATATATTCTTAAATCGATTCTGAATGATACACATCAACTATTATCATAACCGTTTTAAAGGTATGTTTAGCAAAAAAAGCGAAGTACTTCAGAAATAAATGCGCGCAACAAATTTCATCGAATCAGATTATAGTAATAAGAATCTAGCGGCATTACAGTTAAATCTATGAAAAATCGATTTAACATCAATCTTACGTATATCATATTTTTTGCTCCTTTCATCCGCTTTCGTATTAGAAGAGAAATTTGAGAAATCGTTGAAGCGAGTAAAAGGTTTTTCCGTGTAATTTGATTAAAGATGTTTCTATAACCGTAAAGAGTTTCTAATCCCAGGGTTCTCTGGATAAACTCATTTATTTTTAAAATAGACAATTTACAAAACATCCGATCATCTCATGAATTTATATAAAAATTCAGTATCTTTTTGGCCACAAAATTTACAGTATTACCAGTTTGTTGGAGTTGAAGTTTTTATCTAAAATATTATTTTAAAACAAACATTCTGTATACATATACTATAGGGAATAGGGAATTACCTATCGATAAATTTAAGCTACGCCTGAAAGTACAGCTTGAAGAAAAAGGTTACTACAATATAGATGAATATATAAATGATAAGGACGTCTGGAAATAATAATGCCGTATCCAGCTCCGCAAAGGCTAGTGATAGTATTTGTGTAGTTTATATATTCGTACAAAAGATGTCTTGAGGAATTTTTTTTCGCCGTTTCTTCTCCTCGATGTAAAAGCACCTTTCTGAAACAGTGGTAGAATCAAAAAATAATGTGCATACGTGTATTGAAATAAAACCTACATTGATAAATGATTTTGAATTTGAATTTTGATATGCTCTAGGCATCCCCTCAGTGAGGGATGAGGTATTTTAGCGCCACTAATGGATTGAAGCCAAGTTATTTCCTTTTGAAATACTACTCTTTATCACTTTAAAGAAAGCGTTGACTAATATAAAGAATGGTAAAACAGACAAATTTGTCTGAATACAATTCAGAATGTTCCCTTATACAAACGTCTGGTAGATCAAAAGACTTTTATTAAAAAGATCCCTCGAGTTTCCCCTGCAATTTTCAGGATTGCATTGTTGGTGCGAATAATGTTTGAATGAAGGTTTTCCTTACGTAACGAAATGGACAATATATTACCACCAGAGACCCGCTCTGCGGTAGAAATTCGACCATAACTCATTTGGTAAAGTATTACTTCACATTGACACTACGAATGTAAACAATGTTTTACTTTCTTTAATAAATGTATTCATAGTATATAATAAAATATTATGTTACAAAATGATTGTGATGGTACATAATAACTCTTATTTTTTTACCTCAATTAAATTGGTTAATGATTTTGTATTACTAACTCTATTGCTTTGTAAACAAAGTCGAATTTTCCTTAAACCTAGACTGGGATTATGATTACCTTTCAGAATACAGGTGTTGTTGTTGTAATACTGTAATTTTGTAATATGAACTGTATCTCGTGGATGTAAAGTTTAGATTGTTCTGCACGGTCGGACAAGGTCGAGTAATTTAAGTCTAAACGAATTTGTCAAACGAAGTTAAAAGCTTTTGGCTTCGTTAGCCTGTTCCATCTGTGAGCATCGTCGGAATTATTTGAAATAGGAACATTGTTTGCAGTTACAGATGAGAAAAAAACAACTTTAAAGGTATAAAGTAATATAAAGAAACTTAAAATAACGCTGGACCACCGTTCATTTTATCTTTATATTGTAGTTATAATTCAGTTAAACAGTTAATTAAGTAGTTCGCATAAATGTTGCTATCCATTGTGATATTTTTTTCTGTATTAAAGTGGATTCGAGGTAGTTTAGATTCTCAATTCGATCTGACAGACATCTTTTTAGGTGCAGATCCATTGATTGATCCAGACTTCAATTAAATAAGCATTATTCGGGATAACTCAAAAACTGCTCGTCAGATGTCGCTCAAACTTAAATGGGACATAACAAGCAGCTAATAAAAAGAGAATCATCTATATTGATGAGCTATTCTCAAATACAGACAATAAAAAGTTATGAAGGAACGAACACAAGTAAAAAAATACAGACGAATTGAAAACCCCTTCTTTTTTTGAAGTCGGTTAAAATGGCCCAATAGAACTAAGTTATTCAAGTATAAAAACAAATGTACATAGTATTATTTTAAGAATTCAACTGATAACTGCTACATAGCGTCGTATTTGGCAAGCCGCCAACGGTTCATGTTACCATTGGGGTCTGAGGACTCGTAATGAAATCTATACTTTTATTTATTCAAAACTCGTCGCAAATGGCTTTTATATAAAAGATATAAACTTTAATGCAAATAGCGTTCTGTCTGGATACCTACATCTATACTAATATTAAGCTGAAGAGTTGTTTGTTTGAACGTACAAATCTCAAGAACTAATGGTTTGAATTGAAAAAATATTTTTGTGTTGGATAGTACAGTTACCAATGAAGGCTTTAGGCTAAATAACATAACGCTACAACCAATAGGAGCTGAGCATTGATGAGAAATGTTACAAAATCGGGACAAATGTTCCAAGTTGATACGAAGTTCGCCGGGTCTGCTAGTCTTTATAATACCGGTTGGTGTTCCCGTTCCATATAATGTGGATGTTTTTAAGTCAAGTTCGCTCTCGAACAGGGGGTTCCCCCCCCGGGAGCACTCAGGTCCGTGATGTCGCTACTCACCAACTGTTCAGAGAACAAAGCTTTCATAGTCTGTGGTCGGGTGTTGTGTGTATCTGTACGCTGCTCTGTACAAATTGTTTTTTTTTGCCGGTTGTGACAAGTTGATTCGAATTCGATGGTTAAAGTTGGACAAGTATATCAATTCAAGCAAGTATCTGTTTTATTCAATCAAACTATAATTCAAACCTCCTTAACACCAACAGCTCGCCACAAGCTGCCCTGCGGGCTAACGTTCGATATATCATTATTATAATAATCTAAGGAAAAGGAAAATTGTTGTTTTTTTATTCAATTCCTGGTATTTTTATATTTACTTACCTTTTAAACCTTCCCTGGACTTACAAAAAATAATTCAAAATCAAAATTAGCTAAATTGGTCCAGCCGTTCTATAGTTTTAGGGAGACTAACGAACAACAATTCATTTTTATTTATATAGATTATTTTCGTACCAATAAGCGACAAGAGCTGTAACAACGGAATCAACCGTTTTTATACGTAAAACGTACATATTCGGTACCTACGTGCGTATTGTAAAAAAACATATACATTACCGTGTAAATGTCTTGTTTTTACAATAACGACCGTCATTCTGAAAAGGCAATAAAGAGAATAATATATTAGGTGGGAAATAGAGAGAAAAACAGGAATCGTGGCTCGTTCCAAAGAAGAATTGCTTGTATATTATTCATCACCAACACGTATTACATGAGTATATTGGATTCAACACATTAAGTGGCTGTAGGGCAACAGATTACACTGTTTTCATCTTCTTGACGTATGCCGAAGACATTATTAATGTATATACATAGATGCGATATACCTAAGTGCAGAAATTTTTGTTCTATAACGCCATAACAACATAAAATCATAGTCGTACACTAAGATTCTCTGTGTCTTGAAATGTACCGACACACAAAGATAAGTGTAATGTCTTGTATACATATGGTATTCGTCAAAGGGACACCTAGGGCTACACTTATTCACCACTACATACAACACGAGCGCGAGCACACGTCTAGCCTGTACCGAGTCCTCTACTCAACTGACGATTGACAGCTACCCCCTCTGTCAGTGTATATGAGACAATGTTAAGTATCTACTAAATAGATACAAACAATAGAATAAGGACACATACCCAGACCGAGAACTGAAATTTAAAGTCACCATTCAACTTTCTTCTCAGCTGGGATCGAGTCCAGGACCCTTTGAACGACCATCCAGTTATGATCATTTGAACCACGCAAGTCGTTATTAATTGTTATCTATACAATTATAGAAGTGGAACGAAATAAAATCTTAGTATTAGACATTAGTAACACCAAAGGAATCGCCGATTGTGCAAGGTAAAGAAACAGGAGATTAGCTCGTCTAATCCCTGAAACGGCTGAACCTATTTTGAAGGGATTTTCAGTGACACTTTATAAATAAAATTGGAGTGTTTGTCTCTCTGATTGTTAAGGCTAATATCTGAAATGGCTGAACCTATTTTAAAGGGATTTTCAATGGCAGATAAGTGATGTAATAAGGAGGATGATGTAAAATCGGCGAAGAGAGCAATAATTTTTTCGTTAAATTCCACGCGAACGAAATCACAGTCACACCTAGTATATTAATATAAATATTGTAATAGAAAAGACTAAGCCAATTTAAAAATACAAACGATAATTTTCAACGGATTATTTAAATAAAACTACTCAAGTAGGTACTCAATATTTTCCTCCAGCAAACTTCTAGAAACTACATTAAGCGGAGTTGCCCTAATAGCGTAACAACTTTTAGCTTATTTTCCCTGATAAGAACTAAGTTTTCTTAAATTGCAAAAGTCGCTAGCGTTTCATAGTACTTTAATTAAAATAAATTACTGGATGCTGCACCACTGCAAATAAGATAACAAAAGTAGCATCTATTATAAAGAGCTGAGGTAAAAGTATTTTCTAACAAATAGATGAATTAATGATGACTTGCTTTATATACATATATACATAAAGGTAATTAAGTAAGCCAAAAAATTATAAAATATATATTAATCTAGCAGATTTAAAATGCTCATAGCCCGATGGCACGCATCGATCCTACATGACATGAAACAACCGCCGCTAGTAGCAAACATTGCTTGAGGGTTTTCGTGCTTCGGAGGGCACGATAAGACGTCGTTCCAGGTTGTAATCGTAAATAACCGTCGTCAAGCCCTGTCGGAGGCCTTCGGGCGGCATAACAAACTTCTGAAACGTGGTGGAGTATGCTCTAGACCTCCTCAGTGATGAGGAGAGACCCATAGTAGTGGGCCATAAATGGGTTGAAGATAAATAAGATTGAAAGTTGCAAGTTGCAAGTTGCAATGAATTATTTAGACACTAATCACTAATTCTTATTGATGTTTTCGTTACACACTTGTGAAATGTTATGTAAATCTGGAACACTTACGAATATGGGACACCATTTATAACTGAGGGTGACAGACAGACAGTCAGCGCCTCGGAAGTGCGTTTGGTTTCCTCTTAAAATAAACTATTGTGAGAATTAGCGCTTCCATGGTTTTATTTTATCGTTTTCTAAATGAAATATTCTGTTCCACAGATTTTCATTACGAACAGTACATTTTTCTACTTATAAAGAGGAAAACTTTGTTTGTTTTCGAAAGCTACATTATTAACGAGTAACATAGGCTATATTTTATTTTGGAAAAAATAGGGTTCCGTAAGATATATGGGTTTTTCGAACACAAGGTGTAAAAAATTATAATTAACATTGCAAAACAACGGTTGCTGGCTCACCTAGTATTTCATAAAGAAGATACTGGACCTGTCAAAGTAATTCGTTACTGGCGCCTATTAATTACGACAAGTTGGTGAACTGTGTCGAATTCACATTCGATACTCGACCACAGATTGAGATCTGTTTCATTGAAGTGAACTCGACGCGCGGCGCCTCAAAGATAAACACGTAATTTGACATTCTAATACTCTTTACTGCTTACTTTTGTAGTGGCATTTAAATATTTACTTTCTTTATACATTTTTAATAACGCTAATGAATAGGATAATTGCAGTAGCTAAGTAATAGTAAAATATACGGAAAACATAGTATTTAAATTCATATTATGTGTATAATATTTTTTATAATTATATACATCCCCTCCTGTTGTCAAACCCGGTGTATCTAAAATATTCGCAGTCGAAATAACCGTATACATATATGCAAATATCTTATTGTAACTTAAATTTACTAAGTTATGTTTAAATATTTTTCGATATTTAAAAGGAACTAAACACAAAAACAAATCAATATAAGATTTAAATCTATATATAAATACGTGAAGCAAAAACTTTGGACCCCTTTTTACGAAATTTGAACTTGAAATTTTTATGAAATTTGGCCCACTTATAGTTTATATGTAGAAGTGCAGAACGCTAATATTTTTTTTATAATATGCAGTAGAAGCATATGAAATTAATAAAAATAAACATTACACACACTACCATTCATTTGACACACAAACAAGCGTAATAAAGATATGGCACATTCATTGGTTACGTTTATATTATCAGGTCTCTAGTATAATAAATAACGCCACACACTCATAGCCCCACACTAGGATACCTCGTGTCGTGGGGGCCAAGTTAAGGTAATTTAAGAAACACGTATTCTTTTATTTTAAGTAAACAAACTTTGTTGTAAATTTAAGGCAAATTGCACGATGTTTTAAATTACTTTCCATACAACCTTAAATCACCTATCCCGAGGAAGCCTTCATATAATTTGAAAACACTATAAAGGACGCCCTCACTTCGCTTCGATATACCTATGTATAAATACAATTACCCGAAACATTGCTATTCCTTTTTTCTAGGTGTTTTTTTATAACTCTAATGTTATCTTATTTTATTGATTTCGATCAAAATATGAATGATGATCAGAAAGATATGAATTTTATTAATCGTAAAAGTGCCACAAATGTTTTCATAACGTAAATTTTATTAACTGCATGACAGGCATAATAGTCCATTATACTGCGGGACTAAAATCTTTTCACTTTGTTTCATGTTTCGAAACTTGAAAAGTAACTAATAACCATGTATTCTTTGTACCAACTTTATCGTCATTTTGGACCCTTTGCAGGCTATTTGTTGAAAAACGCTGAATTTACATTAAGATTAAAGATACATATTAAAATAAAAGCCCCCCATTATGAATTTATAAATATATTTTCCATGTACAGACAGCGATTTTATTATATGTATAGTATACATACCACATACAGGTTTGAATTCACTTGCAGTAGCATGATATCGTAAATATCTTATGATCATGTTTAGTTCCAATTGTGTTGTCAGAATTGGTTTCTGTCGGATAAGGTATTCCAGTTGACAAAATAGTTGCATGTTATTGTTGATCAGTGTTGCAAGTTCAAAAAAAATCAAGCCTTGATCTGTGCTTATCTCTTTTGTAGATGGTATAAATGTATCGGGATATTCTGATATGAAAATTTTATTGTTCGCTGCATCATACATATATTCAGTAGTTTTCTCAACACCTCCAAAACAATGGAATCCATTCTTGTTTTTTGCTATATAAGCCTGAAAACCAATATACAAGTTAATAATCAATAACAGGTTTTTTATTACAACAAAACCCAAGATTAAGAAAATATATGATTCACTGTTAAAAAAATTCTGATTATACCAATTTAATCTAATTAATACCAAGTAAATAGATACAATACAAATACAATTGTGATTCTATTTTTGTATGTTATTTAAAGTACATTCTTATATTTTTTATTTACTGGGTAAGATTTAATATCAATAAACTATTTAGAGCTGGGGTTCCCAAACTTATTTTGTGTACTACCCATTTTCAGAATAAATTATTTTTTTGCACGCCCAATTTTTCACCTTTAAAAAACCAACGAACTTCAAATTAAATTGTGAACTAGTTGATGTTCACAAGTTGTAGTTGAGAGTTGAGAGATCATGCAGTTGGTGTCTAAGGGGCTTCCTAGCTGAATCAAATTACCATTCACCCACCCCCCAAGTCTCTACAAAGGTCGGCCATTGTCGGCGCGCGTCGCGGGTTGGTCGCGTGCCTGTAGTGGGCTGGTGGGGGCGGTGGTGG
>DWJN01004851.1:0-12005 GCA_018248895.1 Carystus phorcus
GCATAAAAACCCCTACGCCGGTAGAGGGAAGCCGGAGCAACGACGCCACGTAAATGAACGTGGTAATAATCGAGAGTTGATATTATTTTGGACGTAAGGGCCAATCGGTGGTAGTACATTTTTCTACCTAAAGGGCGTTCTATCTAATGACTGGGCGGCGCGTGTTTCGTGACAGTCGAAGCGTAAATTCAGTGCCCCGTCAAGAGCCATCTTTGTTTTTGTTTCGAGGGGTAACATTATTGCGATTTGAAACCTTTTAAAACAATATCTGTTTTAGCGACTACTTCGTTGGGCATTTTGTTCACCTCTGAGGGTTGGGGTAAGGGGAGAGAGGCAAGGGTATTCGCTTTGAGATTTCCTATGGAATCTAAACTTACAGACAATGCTGGTTTTTAGAACTCCTCGTCCATATTAAGTAAGCTCATTTAATATAATTTCATTAAAACGTCACTTACGAAACATAATAGGATTGTACTGGTGTATTAAAACTAGTTTGTAAAATTTACGACTTCATATTGTTTATGCATCGTCGAACATTTGGCGATAAAAGCTTTATTATGTTTTTTACTTTTTAAATAAGAATGATGAAGAGTACCGGAAAAAGTTTGTATAACTCAGTTAAGTACCTTGTAATTGTAAGTTCCAGAGAATGATTCTTTGCTATAAATGTTAAAATAAGTACGTTGTTTGAGGTAATCTCGGAAAAAATACGAACCATAATAACCTCGCCTACAATAGAATATGTTACGCATACGCTAACCTATTTATCTAAAATAAAACTGTAATTCACATATCTGTTCATAAATGTAGTTATAAAGACTGAAAGAATAAAATTACAAGCAAAGTAGGAATTTGAAAGATTTGAAGCACTCATAGGCCGACGGCTCGCGTCAATCCTAAGTGATCTGCGGAGTTAAGCAAATGCGGACACAGTCGGTACCTAGATGGGTGACCGCTAGTGGCAAAAACTCTTTGATAATTTCCTTGCTTCGGAGGGCACGTTAAACCATCTGTTCCAGCTGCTATCGTAGATAACAGTCGTCAAGCCATGTCTCAAAAGCTAGATTTCATTTGACTGACGAAACCGAACAATCGAGTAATAATTAACATAAAATAATACTTGTACCTAAAATTTTATCAAAGCAACGAAGTTCCGAAACATCTCACAATGCCTACTTGTTCAAATCCGCGACACCCATATCAATCTCTTCTTGTACGTTCCTACAAGTTACAAAAACAAGGCATAAATTATTATTGTGGCCTGTATCTCGAGCAAATTATTTTTCTGTTATACTTGTGTCTTGACCTCTTCGTTCATGTCTTTGATAACGGGATACAACACTTATATAGCCACGATGTGTGGAGTTTTAATTATTTTAACAATAAAATACCAAATGATATTAACGGTGTTCTCAATTGAAATTATGACCCAAATGATTACGTTGCTACTGGTTATTTAACTTGCTAAATAAAAGATGACGAAACATTGTAGAAAGCGTGAATCTTCCGTTGAATCGCATTGTCTTCTAAATGACTAATCTCGAAATGGATTCATATATGTGTAATAGTTAAACTTAGTCGTTTAGAATTCAGCCTTTCACTAATATAATTTGGTCGGAACAATTGTACATTTTTAGGAGCATCGTGTCTGGACTGAGCATGATTAAGATCTTGGCCCAATGTTCTGATAGATGATCCAAGTTAGGAGAGTTTAGTGTGTTAAGCTCTTGAACAACCTAAACACCCATCAATAAATTTAAATATTAAACTTTATATTTATTAACCCCATATTGATCGTGAAATTTTCAATTGAAATATTTATTTTTGTAATAGTGGACAAAAGAACAGATTAGTTTAATGGTAGCCGTGAACCCATTGTCATTGCCCGGGATCATTTGTAAACGAAAGACATCTCGCAAACGTCACCAAGAAAGAATAAAGATGAAACAAAATACTGGCTCACAAGACAAAAAAATATTCGATTGTCGTCCTAAAACTTCTGCGTTTCGAAACATCAAAGGTAAGCGATAATAACATAATTTATACTTGATAATAATCATGTTTTAAGTAAATATTCAGAAGCTTAAACACTGACACCCGTTAAATGTTAAGCCAATAATTGTGTGTATAATAATTAACAGCTCTATATTTATCTCTGTGCCGCACGAGAACTGTAGATGTAATTTTAGTTTGCAATATCTAAAAGGCTAAGTAATTGAACTAGTTCACAAAACTAAATAACAACAAGTTATTAATTAACAAGATCGCATGCAACGGTACATTAGATAATTTTTTATGTTCTAAAGCTTATCGAATACCCTCAATATCTCTTAAAGTACGTCTGTGAAACATTAATTGATTGATGTTGTAAATAATCTCGAATTAATCTGTAAAGTCGTTACAATGAATTAACTCGGTTGTTATCTTCTGTTTCACATTCACAGGGGGTACAAAAAGTTTCATTTGAATCATATCTTTGGTCGATACTAAAGAAAGAATTTTACCTTATTCACACTGTGGTCGGTGAGCTATTGTGATCAAGATGAATGATAAATACAATCAATCATGCCTCATTAACTTAATCACACTAAAACGCGATAAGTGTTTTGCACAAATGTAAAACTTTTTGTGATACGCTCTAATGACACAATTGTTAGGAGTTATAGATGTTAGGGTATTGGTAGGAATTAAATAGTGTAACATACAATCATACAATTTTAGTGTTATGAACGAATAATCGCTTCTTTAATGAAAAAAATATTTCCGAAGTCATATGGATCAAGTACATGCGAATTATTGTGGATAACTCAAAAACTACTCGCCAGATGTCGCTCAAATTTAAATGGGACTAGGTATGTACATGATAAACACCTGCTTTTGAATAGAAAAAACAACCAAATCAAAGTGACACACGTGAAGAACCTCCTCTTTTTTCTGAACCTAAAAATGATTCGTACACATATAATATGTTCTATTAAATTTCTTAAATAAGCCACATATACAAAAGAAACAAAGCAACAAAACGTGTTTAATTTAACACGAACTGCAAGGATATTAAGTTTAAAGATTTTTATGAGCAAAAAAGACATGAATATGTTATACCTTATTGAGAGCGGATATGAGTTCAGTCGAGGTGTAATTCTATATGTAAGTAATATCACTTCGTCATGATACTAGCTGTTATATTTGGTTGCGATACGCTAGAGTAATAAGCTACTTGCAAACCGACCTCCCAATGACTTATCTGGGTTCAACTCTTACTAGGAAGATGTCAACAGCTGCCATTTATCAAATGTCAGTATATCGTTGAGTACCTATATTGAGGCGTAATATGTTTCTTGACAGTCGTTAGGCCGGGTACGTTGGCGCCAGGCACTATCCGTTATTCGAATTGCGGACCTCACAAGACGTCTTATGTAGAACGTATAAACTAGTGAAAATTAAGTGTCGCGACCACAGGTCATTTGTTATCTCGAGGCACGTCTCATTTTATTGCTGACATATTATTAATATCGATGAGAACATTGAATTTTACCAATCTGGGAGGCATTGTGTCGCAACTAACAACTGTGTTTATTAGCGTTAAATTGAACTTGTTTTGGGAATTGTAATGATACGTATATTGACGTAGCGAGATTATTACATCTTCCTTGAAGGAATTACAAAGAACATGGTATAACAGATATGTTTACGAATATCTAGAAAGATCCTAGGTCACTCCCGCAAAAATAGCTATGCAATAAGTTCATTGCAAACATTTTGCTGTTTTTTCAAGTGACTTTGATAGACTGCCTAGATTAACTCGTTTAAATTTAAAATGTTCAAATTCGTCTGGCAGACTTGATGCTTATGAATAGATCAGTATTCAGGTCTACGATAAAGAGGTCAGGAATCAGAAATTCTATGAGGCTGTCTGGAACACTGGAATTTTTAGCTGCAATAGACATTTGGACGTAAACATTTATAAACACTACCAGTCTCTGCGGTTCTATCAGTGCTGAACTTTGACAATAAAAATAAATCTTAACTCATGTTAGGCGTTAGAAAAGGAATAGAATGCTACTGTATATCTAAAACACACTGCCAAAATAAAATTACAAAACTTTGCTATAGACTGCGTTTTGTGTCAACTTATGTGGAGTAAGAACATACAGATTAAATAAAGTACTTACAAGAAAAAAGGCCATAAAAAGTAACCATGAGTGAAGTACGGATTTATAAGGTCCTACATACGCAGTTTGGTATTTCTAACCCTGAGCTTGATCAATTCTGATCACAAAACAGACCTTGACTGGAAATTGTATACAATATATACCGTATGAAACGAAATGGAAAATTATACATACATATATGATTTTAAAGTTTTTTCACCGCAGACACTCAACATTTTAATTGTAGCGGATACTTTAAATGTTGAAATGGAAAATTTTTAGGTATAAGAGGAATTCTAGGAATAAAGTTTTACCAATGCTTCATTCAGTTAACATCGTTGCTTTAATAACGTTTCAAAGTGATTGTGTACTTAATTAGTATACCTCGTTGCATGATTCCGGCTCAAAATTATTGGCATACAGATTTTGAGGGCTATTTTATATGCAGAAAGTCCAGGTGCCGTTAATAAATTAAAAATATCGATGGAATAGTTGGCGGCATAGTCTCGGTCGAGCACTCGGTTAATTGCGGTACACTGCATTCAGACTATCAGCATGGTCTGGAATGTTTAATAAATATTGCGCAATGGATGACACCTAATCGTTTGAAGGTGTTAAATTAGAATGCTCGCAGAGCCAGGGGTTTATTGCTTTAAAATTTCAGGAAGCAATTTAAAAAATGTTTAACATTACCTACTTAGTGTCTTGAAAACAAAAAATAAAAATATCCACACCATTATGTTATTTTTTTCATAAAAAATACAGACAAACTGGGAAACATTAATTAATTAAGAAATATTTATTGTGAATTTCACGCAAATTGATTAATCTTTTAAGAAGAGAAAACCCCACCTAGTTATACTGAAATGAGTTCATGGGTTTTTTTAATGAATTTTGGAAGATATATTTTAGAATATTTATAATTTTGTCATAATTTCCTTAATATGTTTATAAACAAAATTAGATAAAAATTTTATAAGTTCATATAAATTTTATCTAAACATACGCAAATATCTGAGAACTGTATTAAAATAATCATTATATTCTAAGATCTGTTATTTAATTATACTAATGTTTTTTGATAAAATAACGGATATATTTAAAAGTTATTATAAGATAAACCTGAAGACTGAACAGCGAAAAGGAACTACAAATCTTTACACACATAAACTGCAATTACTTTCATAACACCAACATAATAAATTAAAGACAAACTGATAAATAATAGAAGTCTAGCACGCGAGCATCGAGTGTGAAAGTTTGCAACTTCACTGTGAGCAATAATTTAATTGTCTCTAACTATTTCATTATCAGGTGTTAAATCACTTTCCTTACAACCGTGGCTCGCTGTTGCATATAACGTTTTGTACCAAGAAGTCTTGACTTACATTGATTAAATCTGTTCAACAACATCTTTTAAAATAATGCTCACGTCATTTGATAACTTTTGTTCTTTATCGTTATCATCTTTTAAAAACACTTTCTTATCTCATTACTTTGGCTCAATTTAATATCATTAATTATAAGTTTTGTGCAGTTTATTTTATAAATATAATGTACAACATCACGTTACCAATAACTAATAATAGCAAGTTTAGTTTTATATCAATTTGATGATGAACGACTTCGTGTATTATGTATGCACAAATCTGAAACAGATGTAAGGTTAGAGACTACAATGTTAGCCACTTGACCAGTACACGACCGAGCCAGCGATAATTACACACATGTCATCTACAGGGATTCGCCTAAGGTGACCGTGAAACCGCAAATTCCAGCTGGTGAGCTCATTTACAATGCAATGTTAGTTTGCATCTATAGACGATCTCCATTACGCATTCTCTCGGTTCGAAACTTGAATGGCTCAAATATTATTCAATCACGACTCGATGTTGAATTGTGACACATACTCGTGTCGTCCACAACCCGCCTCGTGGCTGACCGATAGGAAAAAGGAAAGAGGAAGCGTCCAATGCGCCTAGAATGAAATTAGCCCGTCGGTCAATTACTCCGAACCGAGTGCGGCTTACTAATGGCACGCGCGGCGTTCCATGCATACGACACCGCTCATTTATATGCCATACCGCCTACTCTTTATTGTCCCATAGATTGGTAATACACGGGAGGACTGGCACTTTGTGCTGTAAATCGTTGTCTGTACACGTCTCCTCGATTAACTGTGTGCTGTAACCATAGGTGGAGCGGGAACCGTGTCAGTACATGCCGCCTGCGCGAGTGTGGACTGATGACATCATGTCCGGAATAGACTGACCACACAGACAACGTGAAGGGACGTGCTGCCTTACGCTTATTATCGACACGTTCCACAAACTTCTAGATGACGCATCTATACATTTACTGGCGGCATTGGTAAAACGAACTTCGTGCAACGTTCAGGGAAAAAAATGTTGAATGCAAAAAACCTTAGCCCAGGAAGATAGATGGAACTATGCCAAAAAAACTTTTTATAACCACAAAATTGTTTTACAATTTTTTGCCGTCACTTGAAAATGTTCAACACATTACGTTAACTTGTATAAGACCTATCTGCATAATATAATCGGAAACCTCAAGAAACTAATAAATTTGCAGAATTACTTGTATTCTAAAAATAAATAAGACGAGTTCTTGAAAACGCCAAATAAAAAGTCATCGGTATAATTTATCTGCATTATGAGTTTAAATCTAGCTACTGTTAAAATTCTTATATTTTCTTGGATTAACACTCGCCTGAATTTATCATACTTACGAAGGATATTAACACAAGGCAGCCACAAGTTATGTACCTGCACTTGTCATACATATGAAATTGACTTCACGACTCCTTAGTATGCTAAGGGTGCGTTATATGCCGTCTTAAGCGGAATCGTTACAAAATCAAGATAATTTTCATTGCTTCATTCAAAACAAAAACTTTAAACATGTATTGTTTAATTTTACATAATAATATGACACGCGTGGCATAAAAAAGCTTATACTTAGTTTGTCGTTGGTGTAATATTATATATGTTAATTTTCGCTTGACATGATAATGAGAGCAACAATAAATTTAACTTGATAGTCAATTTAATATTGAAATTACTAATTAATTGGTTACTTATAGATAAGAACTATTGAAGCTCAATGACTATGCATAACATTGCAATACATTAAATATAGCAAATTTTTTTATAAATAAAACTAGCTGGTCCAGTTAGATGTTATCTTGCAGCATATAAATCATTTCATTTCAATCGAATCGAATTGTGATTCTAAAATTCCTAATTCCATTTAAAAACGCAATAAAAATTATCAAAATCGGTCCAACCATTTAAGAGTTCAATGACACACGAACAGAAGAATTATATAAAGATTTGTTTATGTCATGTTCGCACTACCTTGCAACGTTGGCTTGGACAATAATACCATTAACAGAATTAATCATCGTGTTATTATCAATGATCAAATATTTCGCGGTGTCACACTCGTCTACGATTAAAATGTTTATTGCTGGTCGTAAAATAAATCCAATTGGTTAATTATTATTTTCTCAAACACAATCATCAGGCGCCGTCCTATTAGGAAGTTATAACCATTAACGGCATACAATCGCAATTTCTTCCTGTCGTAAATAAACTTCGGCGGCTATGAGTAATCGTTACTTTGTGTGCACAATATCGAATCGGGTGGGGGCCAAATAGATTGCTACGTGAGTCGCATCCTGACCGCACCTTTACTGGACTCGGGAAGTACGAGAAGAGAATCGATTTTATGTTATAATCCATTGGATTTTGGTCGAAATTCTCGTGACAAATGCCCGTCGTCCGCCTCGTAGGGCTGATATCGCATTTAATATGAAAACTTAAGTAATTCGATTCAGTGAATTCAGATATAAGCAAAGATAACAAGTAATTATAAATAACTTAGCGAAATACGTACGCTTTTATATGTTATTTTACTAATTCTTTTAGAAATATTCAATATAATTAGCTAATAATATAATTACGATATTTAGTTTAGTAATTTTCAAAACATGAATCAAACGTAAATCATCTATTGTCGTCATAACGACAATCATAGATTACACATCTGATATTAAGCACAGATTAAATCAAAACTTAAATTTTGATATTGTTTCGAGAATAAAAATAGAATTGTAACATCGCTTTCTATTACGCTGTAGCCCTGAACGAGTTCAATGAGTGTTTCAATGAAGTTCGCCTTGGATGTCATGTATGGTGGTGTAGTTGAATTTTCCGTTTGTAATTATGCCGGCTCGGAGCGGAAGTGTCGGCACTGGTTGGAACACAGGTCACGTGGCGTTCGGTGGACGACCAGATAACGGACCCGCGCCGCGTATGGTCTTCGACGCGACCATCTCGCAAGGGACTCAGTAAAATTTTTGGCCCCGCATATAAAAACAACGCTTAATAAACACCGATCGTGATCTCGGCACGCCTTATTATGAACGGCTTTCGAATTAAAAGGGATAGTGCATCAATATTAATTGAAGACGGTGACAACTACGAATGCGGACATTTTGCAACGTTGTTTTTACAAGTGATGGTGGTTTGGAGAAATCTATACATAACATACATTTGGAGAAATCTAAACTGTAACTGATCATTGTTTGTACGAGGCAAATATATTTCAAAATTTATAATGTGGGCCTTTATTTATACATACAAGAGAACTCAAAACAATGTTTTTTCATTTTGTCTGTATATCTGTGTGTTTGTGGATACTAATCTTAGAAACAGCTTAACAGATTTGAATGGAGTTTTCAGAATTATATTGTGATGGCTTTTCTTTAGCATTTAGTGTTTTTTTTATTCAAATAGGTTAACAAACAAGTTGCATCAATTTCATGTCAATCATTCATTGACTTTTAGACAAAACGAGTTATGAATTTTTAAATATATTTGCCATGTACAGACAGCGATCAGTTACAGTTTTATTATATGTCTATACATATAGATATAGTAGCTAGCATTGAAAGCTAAAGCATTAAAAAATAATTCGCTAGTAACTTTTTACGTAATAAAATGATTACTAGTTCTTGACAATTACAACTTCAATTGTTTTTAGACTGACTAACGATGACAGTGACATCGCGTAGAATACATAACGTTGATTTATAATTAATCCAATCAAGTGTCTTGTTACTGTAATTATGAGTAACTAGTGTTATGATATCCTGTACAGTCCACGCTATACCAATGATTGTGTTACAACATACACACACTAGGATGAATGTGTTACAACATACACACACTAGGATGATTGTGTTACAACATAGACACACTACTTTTAATTTAACATTCGGACTATACTTAATTGTTTTGAACTTTTAAACTATTGTTGCTGACAGATCATTTTAATTTGTATTTTATTAGGAGAAGAAAATATCTTTGCATGTCTTTTTTAAGAACACGCCTAGTGTTAGATTTGGTATAGTTAGTTTATAGTGCGGAAGATTAAACTTTGCTTATAATAATGGAAATAAAATAACACTACGTAAAATAAATACATACGATAGAGATTTACAAAATTAATTACGATCGAATATAGACTGCAAAGACGGCTAGTTATAATTAAATGTTACTAAGTAATGAATATTCATTCGTTATAACTAAATGTTACTAAGTAGTAACAATTCTGTTGTTAAAAGAAAAGGTATGACAACTTTTAGATTTTTCAAGACTGTCTTAAAGTTTTGTGGTATTGCGGAGAAGATATCAGTGGGCGGTTATGATTTGAGAGCCTTCCATCTGAGCAGGTTGACGACCAAGGTGTTTTGTATGGGTTAGGTTAGGGTAGGGTTAGGTTATTTCACATGAATTACTAAGCTTTTTGAAAGTAAACAAATACATACTCATTATGATATTCAATATATTAGATATTATCTACATCATAATCAAATGCAATTGTATGACAACGAAAAATTTGCATTTGTCAGATAAGGCGGAACTTTTTTTACTTGTATCGAATTCATGGCCTTATTAGATATTGAAAACTGTTCCTATTATTGAAAAACCTAATTTGGACTTGATTTTATTGTATTTGAAACAAAATGTTATTGGTTTCTGCCTACCCTGAAGGCGTGATTATATGTATGAAACAAAATATGGATATTATTTGACATACATTTTCTATCACAAAACATAATCCAATCTTAAAGTAGTATTTTTTATTAATATTGGACTTGTAAAGAGCTCTGCTAGATCTCTAGCATTATATTATCTATGTTTTGGTACGAATTTGTTACAGTTGTGCCCCTCCACCAATCCGCATTGGAGCAGCGTCGTGGAGTAAGCTAGACTTCCATGATAAGAAGAGAGAGCTCAGTAGTGGACTAATCGGTTGAAAGCACTGTTGTGTCACATATGTCAGAATGTTGCATTATTCATAGGTACCATTATTCTGATCCGAAATTTGTCCGAGCTTGTTTTGATATTTGACGCAGCCTCGTTGACGCGCGTTCAGTTGCGTTGCGACACGGCAGACGACAAACGACAGACGCTACGACATGTGCCACGATGACATCGATAGCAGACTTTGTATGAGACCGATCCCTATACACGTAAGTATGCTACATCTGTCGCGCGGCAATTGCGCCTGTGTCGCGTGTATAGGTTCTAACGATATCACTACTCTATCGTTTCACAGTCTACAAAGGACGTATATAATAACTAGCAGACCACGCGTTGCTGTGACTAAGGTTTACATACTCAATTTAGCCAATTACCTTACACCGCCATCTGTTAGAATCTTATGGAACTAACTATTTGTAAGATACTAAACAAATAGTTTGCAATAAAATAATTTCGCGACTACAAATTGAGATATAATCCTATCTTTCAAGTTGGATCAAACTGGACACGGTGTGCAAAATTTTATTAAAATCGGATAAGTAGTTTAGTAGTCCATCGCGGACAAACACCGTGACACGTACTTTATATATATTAAGATATTGTTCGTTGGTGTGTAAATCACTGTCCTAATCGGTTGGACCGATTTTGGTGATATTTTTGTATCTTGTAATTGTTCAGATCCACAATTAGAGTTGTTTTCAGGAAAAATCTGTTGGATAAGCTAGTATTAATCTATGTATATAATAAAAATGTAACTGATCGCTGTCTGTACATGGAAAATAAATTTAAAAATTTATAACGGGGTGGTTTATATACGCAAGAGAACCCAAAGCGATGGTTTTTCATTTGGTCTGTATGTTTATAAATGCTAATCTCAGAAAAGGGTTATCCGATTTTATTGCAGTTTTAAGGATTATATTGTTATCTTAACAATTAGTGTTTTTACATTTGAATATGTAATATATGTTGCAGAACAACGTCTGCTGAGTCAACTAGTATAAAGTATAAATAAAATAATTTTTTTTGGGCGTTAAAATTATATAAATTTATCAATAACCTTTAAGACTTGTTACAATGTAGTGAACTCTTTACGCGACTTATATTAACACTTGATCAATTTTTTTAAGTCTTGTCACGTACTTTACGCTGTGAATGAAGTCACGAAGTAACTGTAAGTGTTACATCGTCAATAAATTACAGTGTCAGTAACTTAGGATACCCGAAGGAAAGTTCTTTAGCATCAAATATTCTGCAATAGAAAGGGCTCTTGCAGATTTATCACTGGTGAAAATGCCGTAGAAGGTTGCCTACATTGTTAACGCGCGTAAGAAACTTGGATGTTTGATTTGCGAATAATACTGAGATTTAAGATATATGTAGGTACTGTGTACTTATTTATATTTATTTGAATGGACGGATCTAATTATCTATACTAATATATAAAGCTGAAGAGTTTGTTTGTTTGAACGGGCTAATCTCAGGAACTACTGGACCGATTTGA
>DWJN01004852.1:0-12004 GCA_018248895.1 Carystus phorcus
CGATTCCAATATATATATATATATATATATATATTGGAATCGGATATATATATATATATATATATATATATATATATATATATATTCTAGCTCATTTGTGTGGCGTATTCGCTTTGTCGTATTCAATGAATCCTAGAGCATGTACATATGTATGTATCTGTAAACGTGTGATAGTACTTAGTAGTTTTAATAACTTATTTTAGCTAATGGGTTTCTTATAAACTTGTATCTATCATTGTTTTCTTCCAAACTGGTAAAATATTCTTTCTGCAGATCGATTTTCTTGATCACATCAGATCTTGACTAGGAAATCATCGCTCTGTAGATAGTCGTGGTGTTACTTTTGTTTGTGTTTGACATTTCGTTGTATGTGTCGCATGGTGTTGTTGTATTATACTAAGATTACATACGCTAGAGTGAGGACCAACGTCCAGTAAGTGCCACTATGTTCACTATAAAATATACTCAAAAGACTTCATAAATAAGTATATTCATATGCGTGCGACGGAGATAGAAACATTTTATGTAGGTCCGTTTAATATTCCTCCATCGGATATTACGTTCGGGCCTCAAAAGACGTCGGCCGGCGGAAATGACGATAATAACGAATATTCCCGTCCGATATACCTAATTTCCGACACGGCTTTCGTACGCGTCCCTTCCAGTCTCCCGCGATGTGAAATGCGTGTGATATGTTCGCGACTAACTAACCGTCCTGATTTTGTGTGCGTCGTGGCTCGTGGCAATAGCTTTAATCTATTAGCACCCTGGTGCATTTCTCTTGCGGCATGTATTTCTTAGGGCTGCATATCTGGGACATGGTCCATCACTCCGCAATCATAAATTGGGGAAAATTTGAGTGTTACTTACTCAACTTAAGTTACAAGTGGGGGTATCCTATTGCACTTTAGCGAATGTTCTGGAAAGATCTATTATCTATTATTTATCAATACTCTATTTTATCAATCTATTATCACTATCTTTTTTTTGCAACTGCTTGTTACTTTTCTGTAGCTGGTTAGGGCTAAATGGACGAATAAAATAAATTATTCGTCTACTAAAGTGTTGTATTGTATTTTTATTTGTTTTTTTTTATTAGTTATTATATCATAAAATGTACTAAGTAACTTTTTTTTTAATTTTATTTAAAACGGGATTTTATTACACAGGCGCAACTAGTAACCATTCAATTGATATTCTATTCAAGCAAAATTATAATAGGCATTGATTTATAACAGTTATTTATCAAATGGATCGTGACAGAAATTTACTATATTATTTCTGTGACCGATTAAATGACCTAATAAATTTCTCTCTACGAGTATAATTCATGCCCTTTCCAAATATATTGAAATTTAAAAATGTGACATTCGAATTAAGTATGAATAAGTTGCTATGTATTGTTTGGGTGCAATCGTACAAATGAATATTGTACTGGATATCCAACCGACTGGGTTGTTATTGAGTCATTTCTATACACGCTATATCAGAAGGCAATGAACATTTATATGTCACTAGATGAACCAGCAAACTTTGTTTGCCATATAAATTATTATTGAAGAACTATTTTGATTCCCATAAAAATGGTTATAGTGGGCTAACCTTAAAAGCTAAACAAGTGCTATCGTGGAGTTTTATTTAGAACTTTCAGAGGGGAACAATTTTGTAATACACGATTTTTGAGTAAATTTTACCGTTTACTTAGCGCAGGCAAGGAAAGGTCAAAATTTTGCCGTCTTCGCAATATTTTTTGTTGCTGCCTATCCTATTCATCTCAGCGTGATGTTATATAATCTATAACCTTCCCCAGTAAATCGACAATCTGACACTAAAAGAATTTTTCAAATCGGTCCAGTTGTACCTGAAATTAGTGCGTTCAAACAATCAATCAAACAAACTTTTCAGCTTTATATATTAGTATAGATAAGTATAGCTGTATTGTTTCATGTAATACTCTTACATTATAACTTTGTCTATGTTTTATACTCTCCGAGTGAACGAACGAGGAAAGGAAAATCTTTCTGAGGAAAGAAAAGGACCGAAGGAAAAAGACGGAGAAGGGAACAGGATGTAATTAAATAATACGTCCACAGAAATAAGTAATGTATTCGAGGGCTCGTCTATTTATTAGCGATAATAAGTCGACTACTTTCTCAGGATTCATTTTTTCTTGTTCGAGAGAAGCATGTGGGTGACATCTGCGTAGTGATGGGAACGGCGGTTACGATAAGTTTACGTTTAAAATATTTTTATTTATTAGGACATATTTTAACTAATTAACTGTATTTTATTTATTTGATATGTTTTGTAGGTTATATTATGTATAAAGGAAAACGTGACTTTAGAATGTGGGGCAAATATAAAAGCGGTTAAAAAAGAATATCATATATAAAATAAACAAATTGTGTCAATAGGTAACAAAATAATTGGAATTCGTCAGTCACAGACACTGTTCAATTTTTTCACTTCAATAACAGCATCTGTATATTATCAACATCATGCAATTAATTGTTATCCAATTTAAACTGTTCTTGAAAAACCCATTGAAAAAAGACATAAAAATGTTAATATAGAAGTCATAATTTTTACAAACCAAAAAAAAACCTTCCTACGTGCCAGATCCTACCATATGTGAGTCATCATACCATTTAAGCCCCAATTATCCCTAGGTTAGCATTAGCCAACAAGAACCCAGTTAATGACCTAATTAACAATATTTGAGTCATTTTAACTGTAACGGTTACTAACAATCGATATTTCGAGCGATATTTTGTACTGATATTTCATCATTACCGATTTTCGACAAAACTGACGAGCTGTGAACATTATCCATGTAATTGCATGGAATTACGGGTATTATGACCAAAGATCGTGAGTACCCGTTACAATTAAATGTAAGTGTCGGCGATGAATGGGTTTGACATCAAACAATTAAATTCCTTATCGTCGTTAAAATATCCTCGAAGACATCACTACGATCTTTGTAATACTTTTGTTTTTTTATAAAAACAAAGTACAAATGTGTTCTGGTGAGATACTTTAATTCAGTTTCAATGATTGCACCAATGTGTCTATTTGACTGCAATCCCGGCTGCGCAGGCGCATCAAGTTTACATTATCTACAAAGTGTAGTGAAATGAATCCTTTTTGACCAGTATACGTGTAAAAATAACCATTTATTACCCGAGTTATCCTTAAAACTTTATAAATGTGATTTTGTGTCGTTGGTGTGACCTTGATTACGTAATAATCCTTTACGTCAATCCAATCCTATACGTAATGGATCCTAGATTCGATTCTCGAGAGTATGTTAATAATAGTGTGTGAAAGTATATAATTATATTAACACTAGTAGACTCTGTGAACTTTATATCACGTTGGAACATTTGTCCCGTTTTTGTAACATTTCTCATCGATGTTCAGCTCCTATTGATCGTAGTGTTATGTTATATAGCCTATAGCCTTCCTCGGTAAATAGACTATCTAACACAAAAAGATTTTTCAAATTCGAACGAGTAGTTCTTGAGATTAGCGCCTTCAAACAAACAAATAAACAAACTTCAGCTTTATATTATTCGTATAGATTACAACATAATTTATTCTAAACACACTTCACCTTTCGTGTTTCAATTCAACATCGTCTAATATAAAAAATATAGTACAAGCGTAATTCGATTTTAATTTTGATATTTTTTTTTTATACTTGTTTCGATTCGATTTATTTTTAAAAACTATGTAATCTGTGTAATATGTTATTCTTCGTTTGAATGTTGTCATGGCAACAAAGTTATAAATATCTGATCAAGATAATAGTCAATGAAACATTTATAAGAGCTTTAGTACGATTATAAGTATGTTTTTACAAACATGCAGGTACAAATGATTAAAATGACGTTACAACGCCATCTATTGGGCACAGATAGAACTACGACAATATTGAATTTTGTTTTGTTGTTTCTCATTTTCATTCATTGTTATTTATCCTAAGGATAGTAATTTTGATACTTGGTTGAATCCGCCCTTAACAAATGCTATGTTAAAATAATTTGTCCTTATTAAGTCATTAACTCGTAGCTGAAATTTTAACTTGAAAATATTTTATAACGTAAACCTAATTATACTGAGAGAGAACCTTCGGGTATTTTGCACGTAACTTATTGCCGTTGAATTATTTTTTTTATGTTAACAAGCTACAATATCTAATTTGAAATAATTTGCATTTGAATATTAAAAATCAAATTATTTACTTCACCTCAGCAACTTAACGATAGTCAAAATCTATTAACAACTACTCATTTTCGTAAAAGTATACATATTTTATTACATTACAATATGCTTTTAAAGTCAGTTGCTGATCGACATATCAACAGCCACCCCGGATAGCTCGATAGAATAATATGTCGTAAATATAACTTATCATCGGCTTTATAAAAGTTGCATATTTATCCTGTACAAGCTAGGTTAGGTCAAAAGGAAAAAGTGCCAAAGGAAAAATTCTTACTAATTACTTTTTTTAAGCTAAAGTAAATTGCTTACAAAAATACAGTTTGACTCCGGTATGACCAGCTAAATAGCATTAAGTGCATTCAGGATTTTGAATATTTGACCCTCAGGTATTAAAGGTCATCTCCTAACATGAGTCACTGCCAGTTTCTGTAAGGCTTGTCAAAATTTCGTTTATATAACACGCATATTAACGTGAAAGTTCCATGAAGTCAATTCGAGTTTCTGAAACGTTGATTAGCGAATAATTTCTGAATAATCATGCTTTCTGCAACCCAATTGACGTGTGACAATAGATTTGACAGTGAATTTCTTATTTTTTTCGTTGATCAGCCTTTCAGAAACCGGCCGTAAGTATGCTTAAATCTTTAAAACTACGCAACGGATTTTGATGCGTTTAATAGATAGTGATTGAAGAGGTTTATGTGTATAATACGTTCAAAGTTTTCTGTAGTGTATTTAGTATCAGCATTGCACCCGTGCGAAGTCGGGACGGGTCGCTAGTACAGTATATTGCCGCACCAGGCGTCAATAACTTGATTGATCGAGTCGACTTGAAAAGGAGGCACGTAAAGCCAAGCATGTTCGAAATTTCGTCACCTATAGTTATTTAAATTTAATAAATTGATTGTATTATTTACAACTTGTGTAAATCATTAAGTGATAAGTTCGTTTTCGTTTCGACTTGTATATATTTTTTAACGCATAATAGGCATTAGGATTGTTTAATTTAATTCATAGTGTTCTGAAAACTCAAAGCAAATGAATACACATTCAGATAAAAAAGTATTTATTATCGTAAAATCAGAATTTATAGATGAAACTTAAACTTGAAAATGGCTCCCCTCAAAACGGGCGTTTTCGACTTGTTAAGTTTAGGGATTTTTTACATATTATTTATTGTGGCATCCTAAAAGTCAGGTTTTACAAGGCTGACTTAATGCCTATTACCATTCTCTCTTGGCTGTCAAAGCATTTAGATGTTACCGATGTCCATAACCGAAGGTATAATAATGTGTAATATTCTTACTATTAAGTCTTCCAGTACGATAGGATGAACGGAATGTTTTATTAAAATAACGCATTATAATTTACAGTTTGTAGCAAAATATGATATCTACTTTAGCCATGTTATTGATCCTCTTATAAAAGATTAGTAGACCTGGCGAACATTTTGTCCCGTTGTTATAACATTTCTTATCACAACTGAATTCCTATTGGTTGTAACGTTATGTTATAATCCTATAGTTTTCCTCGGTAAATGGACTATCCAACACATAAAGAATTTTTCAATTCGAGCCAGTAGTTCCTGAGATTAGTGCGTTTAAATAATCAAGCAAACATACTCTTCAGCTTTATAAAAATAGTATAGATATATGATAGCGTGATAACATCACATTGTGTTTTAATTTGTTACAATAACAACAAAAAACATTGTAAACTACGTGTTTTCGACTTTGTTGTTGTTAAGTTTAAATCTGTAAGTGTTATCGAAGATATACTGTTTTGATATGAGGGAGGAAATGCAAACGAACAATGTACGTCATATGACACATTGTATTGCAAATGTTCTTGCATTCTGATAATCCTGAAAATAACTTAATTTGAATACATTTATATTCTTAACTCTCGTACACGAGGTTTAGCCGCATACAACATATTTATTCATTTGGTATTTGCTAACTTAACCGACGATTCACAAACACAATATTATTGAAAGACATACTAATTGTTCACATAAAAATACTCAAAATATTAACTTATTTAACGACGTACAATTATTGATACATACAACAACACTACACAATGATTTTTAAACTTTTTATGAGTTCAATATTGATAACACATTTTAACTTGTAATAAAATTATTGCTTGACTATCTTTACAAAATTTTTTTTGTAAACTAAAATATTTCTTTGTAAAAACTCCACTGATTTTATAGTATTTATTTATTGTTTACGTATCTTATAAAAGTTTTATGGCTATAAAATGTCAGCGTAATGATTTCAAAGGTATCCAGATTCATTATATAGGGGGTCTTTCGAGATATTTTTATGTATTAGTGTACCCCACATTGCCGATATTCTGTGTTGTACGATTTGATACATCCTAAAGTAATAGGTTAGCAACCAAGTCATTGTCGATAGATTCACTGTACACTTTCTTTTGTTTTGTTAACAAGGTCAGAGCGTCTAACCTATATTTTTAATAGCAAAGACTAGGCATTTTACGAACGAGGAATTTTTACACTGCCAGAACGATGGAAAAAGGTCATCCACAATTAGTATTTTCTTATTAAATGCTAACTCATTTATCGAAAGGTAGTTGAAAAAACTTTATGTGAGAGTTAACACAGAATTTTTTTGTCCATATATACATGATCTTACCGAGAAGGCCCAAATCTTTGAAAAGATTACGCTGCTAGAGTTTGAGTCAACCGTAGCCATTCTGTTTTGAAATATTCAAGATTAATACATATTTTGTCTGATTATTTGTTTTTAATTTTCTTGTTGCGAAATAAATGATTTTGAATATTTTTTACATGAAATGCATTAAATATTTTGTTACAATAATGTAAAAGATGTAATCGGTAATATGCGATCTAAAAATGATATAAAAAATAAAGTAATGAAGCAAAGGTGGTAATGAAAATGATCGTAATGTCATACAATATTCCGTCACAAACTAATGGCTTAATTCGGCAGTCGCCCTTCTCATCTGTGTTGAGTTTAAAAAAACATATGTTTTGTCTGTGGTAATAGTTTTAATTAATGTTCTTTTTTTAATTTCAGTCTATGCAATATTGCAATTTATCAATCATACCTCCAACTGTGGACCGCAATTTGAAGCCTCGACACTCCAGTCACAGTATAGTACAAGTGCAAAGTTTTCTATCTGGCAAGGTAATCCTACTAACTAATTAGAAAGTGTTTGAATGTCTGTCCTTCAGCCACGCTCGAATCCGAGGTTGATTTTTATGATTCGAATACAATATTAATGAACAAAAGAGTTGTGTTTTCTTGTGTTAACAGCTGTTTCTTTAATTATTGCAGGGCATGTCTAACAGTCATACGCACGATGATTTGAAGACCGATGTATTGCAGTACTTAGATCTTGATCTTCAGACGTCAAAACCAAAACCGTCTAAGGTAATGTTTTATTAATAACATAATTTCCTTATAAATACTATATTTACTACACTTCACACACACACACACACACACACAAACAAACACACACACACACGCACGCACGCACACACACACACACAAACACACAGAGAGAGAGAGAGAGAGAGAGAGAGACACACACACAGAAGATCACCGTAATAAAAAAAATGTGGTAATTTGTAGTGGAAAATGTGTCTTCCAACAGGCTCAAGTAACGTTAGTGGATGTGCATCATCACGGCAAAACAACGAGTTTATCCGTGCCTGACCCGGATTGTGCTTACAAGACGGTGGATTTCTTAAAAACGGAGGCGTTTAACTTCACCAGAAAGGACGCCGAAGCTTCCAGAAGCAATCAGCAGTGAGATCGATCTATTCGGGACAGATGGGACCGAAGCTAAATCACATTGTGGACCATAGCTCTCACCCCACACATGTATTTATACAATTTACATTACCCATCTTTATATTAGTCTTTACTCTAAAGATATTAACGATTTAGAAGACTTGATGCGAAACGCACATTACTTTTTATAATGTTAACGGTAATTTTAAATTTATGCACAAATATTAAATTACTTGCTATTGCAGTAATAGATAGTGTACGACTTGTTGTCTACGAGTATTATTCCAGTGAAAATGTAAAAAAAAAATGTTTATAGTTTTGCTTTGTGTGTAGACAATATTGTTTTACGATTAATATCAGGCATAAGTATTATGATTGGTACGTTTGTTGGTGTAAAGTTTAGTATTTGTGTCTTCTGCTCACGAAAGAGAATTGTTTTTACGGAATATATCCTATCGTAAATTTTTTTGTAAGATGAATTTTGATGTTATATTTTGAGGGCGTAGGATGAAGCCACTTTTATACAATAAGTGATAAATGTATTATATTCAGTGATGCTGGACATTGTGTGCCTTTCAGTAATATAATATGTATCTACTAACTTGGTAACTTTAGTTACTTTCATAACCCCTGTTTCGTATTAATGCTAAAATTCAAGATTAACCAAAACAAATTCTTAGATAGAAATTTAAATGATTCAATTCGAATGTTGAATGAATAAGATAAATTAATTAATTTATTTGATCGATTAATGCAATTTTTAGATATTTTACGTTGCATAGCTCAGTTAGGAAATAACTGCATAGAATACAAATAATGATATAAAACTATAGGAGCCGTTTTTGTATGGTTTTACAAACGTTATAAGTTTTCAATTATCATATATGCTGCCAATAATTAGTACAAAATGAATAGAGTGGATTCAGCTGTTGTGCTGTTACGTCACAGATACTTCAGAATAGTCCAGTTTATTTGTATAATTGTGGAATAGTTTTATCTGTCTTTACATGAGTTATCACAAAACGAGTTGTTATAATAACGATTAAAGATAGGAGCAGATTAGACTCTTTTAAGATCATTATACGATTACGTTTGGTGTTACCAATGAAATGAATTATCGCACGGAGATATCAATTCTTAGTATTGGTTGAGATCATATTTTATATTTTGATTTCAAATTAACTCGAGTTAAAATATATCGTCATGACTCCTTTCAAAGCATAACTAATGCCATTTATTATATGCAACTTTTACACTTAAATGAATTTTAATATATATCAATGAGATATACATTTAACCAATATATTTATGTATTATGTATATGTAGATTTTTTTAACTCGTACCTATTATACATTTCTAGAAAGTTTAATTTCTCATCTCAATATATGGACCAGTATTTGAGTATGTAAGGGACATAAATGATTATATACATCGTCTTTAATCGATTTTTAAGTTATATAATTGTGAGCGTAAATATTTTAATTATCCGTTAGTATTTAAAGTCGTTTGAGACTTAATTTTCGCAATAATACAAATTATTATATGAATAGAAGGCTTACTGGTACAAATGAACGTTAATATTAATAATAATGTTAGTGAGAAACAATGCATCACTTTATTGTAAAAAGAAAAACTACTTCTATGTAAGTCGTAACTATTGAATTGTTGCATACAACTTACCGAGAAAAAGTAATATTTAGACGGCCTAATTATCGAATTGCGGTATTCCCAATAGCAAAAATCGCTATATACACTTACCCAGTAATGGTTACTAAGACAAAATTATTGCTTAGATAACATTATTATTCAGTTAACATTATTATTTAGATAATATGGTTACTCAGCTAAGATTATTATTTAGATAATATTGTTACTCAGACCAAATTAATAATTAGACAACATTATTACTTTAACAGCATTGTTAGTCAGATAACAGGGCGTTTTCATGACCTATACTATAGTATGTAGTGGTCACAATAATTCAATCTTAATTGGGTGTAGTTTACAGTTTTCGAATTTCGAAATAGTTGGTATTTGGCATAGTGTAATCACTAACTTATCTATTTATTTTTAAGACCGTGACTGTTTTTCTATTTATTATCTATTATATTTTCTATAAGACATGTTTTAGTACAGAAATACTAGAGTAACGATATCATTATGTACCGTTTTATTATTTAATTCAATAGTTTTAATTGGTAATCGGCATAAAACATCATTGAATTGGTAAACAAGAAACTCGTGGAAGGACAAATTATATTCATATAATAATTAAATGTCTTGCATTATTAGGAACACGTTCTAAGTATTATTCAATTCTGTGTTGTGCGATTTAGTCTGTTATAAATGTTTGTGTGCGAAATATCTTACAATATTATTACTGTGATGAAATTTAGAGCAGTATTTGAACTGCACGCCTGATTTAGAAACCCTATAAAAGCGTACGTTCTTAATTATGTCACAGCAAAGTCAATTAAAATACTAAAATTGTCATATGTAATAATATTAAATTTCATTGAAAATTGTGAGATGCTCAATCAATGTGTTTCATAACAATCATTTTTATAAACAACGATAAGGTACTACTTAGTGAATTATTGAACATAGTAGATGTATTATAAATGTTAGTTGAAGTGACCTTATCTATTGGTATAAGGATAAGATTTTATACTAATGTGTTTATTGGCGGTATAATTGTACTGTATGAAGAGACTTTATTAGTAGCAATGGACACGCTCACGTAGTGGCTGCATGCACTTCAATTTTGATTAAAAAACCTAGAATAAATAATTATATTATATACCCGATATAATATCGAGCATGGTATGTTTATATTGCGTTCGAAATAGTTTTACAACTGTATAAATTTTCCTTATATTTGTCAAGATTTAGTTTTACCTCAATTATACGCTATTGCAATGCAGTAAAATTGAGGGAAATATTCCCAGTTATATATTTTTGTACAATTTGACGTGCCATAGCCGCATCAGTCTCAAATATCTATTACAATGATAAGTCTTCTGACATGCAATTGAAAGGAATCCAATAGGCATGATGACGTTAAATAAAAATGACAAAAATGTTGTATTTATTTAATGAAACCTTAGTAACAGATTACAAAACATGCATTTAATTGTGGGCGAGATTAATAATATTTTGATAAAATAAAACTACAAAATTTGACAAGCCGCCATGGTATCTTAAACGTTAACTCAGAGGTAATAACGTCATTGATGTATAAACAAACATAGTGCACTATACTTTAAATAAACTATTTAGTCTGCGAAACAAACGATGCTAGTTTTCTCTGATGCTCTTTAAGACTTTATTAACGTAATACTTAAATCCGTATGGTTTTATATGATATAATTTGCCAACTAAAATTGAAATTAAATACCCATTTAGTTTAAACAAAAGATATCAGAGATGAAACCTAACCTCTAAAAAGTTTGTTTATTATTTAATTTTATCCCCACACTAAGATAATATTAATTTGTTTGGAGTTTGTATTGATGTATTATTACACTGAGGGACTGCACACGGATAATCATCACCAAATTTATAGTGGAGCTTCTAATGTTTACATGTAAATTAGTCAACAATGACGTCACAAGCGAAGCCATGACACATGAAGCGTTTTGGTGCGAATGTTAAACTTACAAATTTAAAATATATTTGTTTTATAATACACCATTATTTTTGCGGAAATATGATATACATTGTAATAATAGTACACTTACCAACATTATAGAACAGTATTTCAAAATTTGTCATCATGCCCATTGAATCTAAAACATATTTCAGTTGGAATAAGTAACCCATTTGCTACAGTTATACGACCGTAGACTAAGACCATATCGCATATCTCATCACACTACTCATTTTAACGACCCGCGTGGCGTAATGGTCACCATGCCTGACCGCCGTTCGATGGGTCCTGGGTTCGATTCCCAGCGAGGCGGAAATTTAAATGATGAGTTTAAAT
>DWJN01004853.1:0-12004 GCA_018248895.1 Carystus phorcus
CGTTTGACAATAGATTTGACAGTGAATTTCTTAATTTTTTCGTTGATCAGCCTTTCAGAAACCGGCCGTAAGTCTTTATTATTGTTTAATAATCAAAATGTGTTTTAATTTCTCTCACACGATTTCGAACAACAATGACGTCACTTGTGCAAATCGTGTTTCTATTTTAATCTCTGTTTGCTCACAAATATTATAGTTGATAAATGTCAACATTTCTAATGGTACATAACATGTGAAGTGCGATTTGGAGCGAATATGAAACTTTTTTACCGTTTTAAAAATTAATGAATGCATGTATAACTTCGAAATTTGTCATAACTAAAGGTAATATTTTTTTCTAATACGTATTACGAATACGTTAATTGAATAATTAATTGTGTACATTCATATTGTCAATGTGAAGTAACGATTTTACGAGATTACGGACGAATTTCAATCGCAGGGTTCTCTAGTAATATTAAAATCATAGAATAATCTCTCCTTCTTAACTCTTCTTTCTTCGGAGACTACACATCAGTCATGTCTTTGCTGATGACCATGAGCAGTGACCACATACCTAAAATATATACAACCCAAAATTTACTGCTCGGTTGTCGACTAGTGACGTCAAAAAAAACAGAAAATAATTTTTTACGCTACATATTCGAGACCTGTCCTTCATAATCGTAGGTTATGGTGTCCGCAGTCCTATTACTGACATAACGAGCGATCAATTGCCATGGTAGTCAGTAACGCGTCCCCGTGATGGATGGCAGTTTTACACGCCTTATGGTGTTACTTATACTTGTTACATTCACATGTAAAACATACAATAGATCGATGTACTAACGTGGCACTACCAAGATTAATTAAAAAAAAAACGAAAAATCAACATAATTTTTTTTTCCAAATGATGGTTATTTGGTTATTTGACAGTATTAAAAATAAAATGTTTTTATTATTACATTAGGAATTGTAAAAACGTTCTGCAATTGAATAACCTGATAATAACTATTAGTCTGTCCAAAAATCCGTAATTAATAAATAAACTTTTAACAAAAAAGGAAAACCGCCTTCAAAAGCGATAAAATAATTTGATGAGGGAAACTGCTTAGGAAGTCGGCGCCAGTTACTTTAATTGAGACACCTGCGAAGGCATCTACTTCCTACTTCCTAAGGCGCCTGACTTCCTAAGCAGTTTCCCTCATCAAATTATTTTATCACTTTTGAAGGCGGTTTTCCTTTTTTGTTAAAAGTTTATTTCACTTTGGTACCTATGTGGTGTGTATGATTAGTTTTTCAAAGAGTAATGTATTCATATTGTGTCGATGTTTTATAAGAATTTAATTATAAAAAAATAATAGGGCGCACACATACGAGTAAGTGGTAAAAGTTTTTATATTTCCCAATGCCCAATAAAACAGATACTGTATTTTTACCTACATAATTATTTTTTTTGTATATAACGTGGATTCGAGAATGGTTTACATTCACAATTCCAATCCGATACAAAATGTTTTCTAACACATCTGTCGGCTAGTTTTGTATAAAAAAATAAGTCAATCCATCAATGCTATTTGGGTTTTGTGGTAGAACATACGTTAATAGCTTACTAGTAGACCCGTCTCTAACCGAAATTCAACCGTAAATCATTAGTAAAAAGTTCACTTCACATTGACGCTTGAATGTTTTACTTTCTATATTAAAAGAATTGGTAATACACATTAATTTGTACAATTTCTGCCCTTTTTCATGTAACTAATCTAAATACTTATACTAAAACCTACGTGCATTAAATATACTTCGAAAAGGATACAAAATATTATCCAAAAGGCCAAATTATTATCCTATTGATAAGCTTATTAGAGCAAGGGCCCGTGAAAGACACTTACGTTATTTTATAAAAGCTGAAAGTTTCTATATACATGCGTCTAGTACAGGTAAGAACGATCCCGCCTATGATACCTGGGTAGTGGTTCCTTTGGCCGGTAGCAGGTAGTAAAGGTATACATATTTCCATAATATACTTAATATAACTAGCAGACTCAGCCACGCGTTGCTGTGACTAAGGTTCACATACTGAATTTAGTAATCTAATTACCTTACACCGCCATGTATTAGAATCTTATGGAACTAATTCTTTATAAGATATTATTAAATAATATTGCTGCGAGAAATAGAGATGTAAGCTATCATATCTTTCAAGTGTGATCAAACTGCACACGGTGTGCAAAATTAGATTAAAATCGGTTAAGTAGTTTAGGGAGCCCATCGCGGGCAAACACTGTGACACGTAATTTATAAGTATTATAAGATAAGATAAGATAAAGAAAGAAAGAAGATATCGCTTCTTTAGTTTTATATCCAAAAAAGTATTCAATTCTCTTTGCGTAAGTTGTCACGGACGTTAAAATAAAGAAAAAGTTAAACCCGTCGATGACTTAACGGGAATGTCACAACTTTAGTGTTTGTTCTCCGTTCAACAAATGTTCATCTTTTTGTAGTTAATAAGAGGATGATCACGACCGGTGATGGAGGTGACGGTGGCCGCCGGTTTGGGAGTCGTGCTGTTACTGCTGCTGCTGGCGATAAGATGGAAGTGGAGAAACTCTAAGGTAATCACTGACTTCTAACACCTTCACATGACAACCCGCGTGGCGTAATGGTCAACACACCGGACCGCCGTTCGAAGGGTCCTGGGTTCGATTCCCAGCGAGGGCGAAATTTAAATGATGAGTTTAAATTTCTGTTCTCGGTCTGGGTGTGTGTGTAATTGTATTTCTGTGTTGTCCATGGCACCCACGACACAGGGTATCCTAGTGTGGGGCTGTGAGTGTGTGGCGTTATTATTATTATTAAAAAAATCATTCAAATCGATATACCCAGTGACCCAGTAAAAAGTTATTATATATGTTTACATATAGAGAAAGAAACTCAGACGAACCTCCTTTTTGAAGTCGCTTCAAAATTTATTTATTTCTTTATGTACCATATACTAAAGTATAGAGACCAGGGCGGACTTAATGCAAATAGCAGTCTGCCAGTCAACCTTCGGGCAAGTAAGAAAACAACGTTGTTTTGAATACAACGACTGGCATTTTGTGTTTTGTCTATGGTTTACTTGATATTTTCAGATTGCCCCGGAGTCGTGAGTCGAAGAGGTTGGGATGCCCTAAGCCCCATGCACGTGAAGTATTTGACCCGGCCAGTAAACATCGTTATCATACAACACACCGTTAGCGAGACATGTTCTACAGATAAAACTTGCGAGGGCATAATGCGTGCCATTCAGAACTATTATATGGACGATCTTAAGTACTGGGACGTCGGTTCTTCGTAAGTTAACAATCTTACTAATTTAATACTTATCTACACTAATATTATGAGGAGGGAAACTTTGTTTGTATGTTTGTTTGTTTGTAATTAATAGGCTCAAAAACTACTGGACCGATTTTAAAAATTCTTTCACCATTCGAAAGCTACGTTTTCCACAAGTAACATAGGCTATATAATATTCTTAAAATAAAATAGGGTTCCGTAAGATATTTGGGCTTTTCGGATACAAGGTGTGAAAAATCAACCAGAAAAGCTAATTACTTTGCGTACGCTGCCTAAACTATAAAAGATATAACCATAAAATGTTCTAATTAATTGTAGATCTTATAAATATCAACAACAAAGTCCGCGACACACTATACCTATCTATGTCGAGTGAGGCACAACAACCATTTTTTTATAATTTATATGGCAAAACAACGTTTGCTGACTCATATATTCTATTCATATCTTAGTCTACCATTTCTGTACGGTTAACAAAAGCCTTATAACAAAATTAATTCCCATCCACGCCGGAATAACAGAAGTACTTTAGAAAGCGGTTTTCCGGACAGTATAAAACGCGTAGTAACTACATGCTATAGAGAAAATTGCTGGAAATTATCACAGAGAATATCTTTTGCATACTTGCAACTCGCATGATAGCGCATGAAGGCACTTCGCTGACACGTGTTCTATGACACTTCTGATAAGTACTGTAAATGGCACTTACATACTGGTTACTATGAACAATACATGTAAATTAATAATCAAATAATAATTCAATTAATAATCCGTATAGCACTTATAAAAGGCTCTTGCAAAAGATATAGGCAACTTATCTACCCACCTACTTACGATACAAGTAAATCTTCAAGAGAAGAACTAGAGTTCTCGGTCAAAATACAAAAACCTTAAATATCCGAAATATTTAAAAATATTACTAATACTATACGTACATGTATAGATGTTATTAAGAAATAACGCTATACCTTCTTAGCAAAAAAAAATTACCAATGATATCTGAGGACGTGTTGTCTGTACAAAGATATAAAATTGGAGTGTCTCTTTTTACTAAATACATACTAAAATAACATTTTTTACAATTATGTGTTTGTCTGTTCGTCCGTCTGTCTGTTTGTTCCGGCTAATCTCTGGAACGGCTCAACCGCTTTTGACGAACTTTTACTGGCAGGTAGCTGATGTAATAGGAGTACCTTAGACTAGTTTTATTTTTGAATTATAATTAATCGTAAAATCTGCGAAATGAACAATATGCAAATACAAATATGAACAACTTTTTTGTTCAATTCCACGCGGACGAAGTCGCGGGAACAGCTAGTGAATAATAAATATTGTAGGTCAATAACAAACAGAAGTTAATATAGAAAGATGATAATAGCTCACAAGGTCTTGTATTTATTATTTGTATTAATAGATGTCTAATTTAATCCGCTTAAAACAATTTAATTGAGTAAAAATAAAATGCCTAACAAATATATAATAATATGCCTGACAATCTTTCAGTATTATTTGTACACAACAATTATGTTTCTTGAGTGGGAGAGTCCAGTCGAAGAAAAAAAAATTAAAACAATTACCACGTTTCATAAACACTCTGATGATGGGAGTTTGGGATGCCTAAAATTTATATTAGCGAATACGGGAACCTATGTCTTTGGATGATGACATTCACACCTCTAACTGTACTTGACATTTCCTACTGTTTTTGCCAGTTTCACCCTCAGGTTAAAGTTCATGTTAGTATTATCATTATGTTATTTGTTATTATTATGTTTTACTTAAAGTTCAAAGAAAAAATGTAATCACACTTTACTCTACAAATACTTTCTTTCTCACATTGTTAAAAAATAATCAGTTATTTTATAAAGTCCTCTGAGGGTTTCGGTTTTTTGTCAGAGCCTATTTTTCATAAATTTGTATCATAATATAAATTGGCTTAGAGAAAATAATCACATTAGTTTATCTACTAAGTCCATAAAACAACATCCTTTATTTATTTTCTTGCTTTGTAACTATTCACAAGTTATATTATTGATAAAATTCTTTTGCATTGTTATTACATAGATCTCTTTCTCACATATTTAGACTTAATATTTTGGTTGAATTTAGACCATCATGGAAACATTTTTTTTATTGGAAATTATAGACAGGCAAATTATTGCCCGAACTACTTCACTCTGTGAGAAGTCCTATTAACATGTTGCCATATATTTGCAATGTGTAGGTCGGAGGACTTCACACACCTTTGAGAACATCAAAGACATGGTTTGAAATTTTTATTAAAATATTTTCCTTTATCAAGACAAGAAATAGTTAAAATGTATAACTAAATAATCTGAAAAGTCAGAGGCCATATTTAACTAGACACAAACGGAATCTGTACATACAAAAACAACATGCCAATAAACTTTGTTTTACAGCTGAATAAATAAGAAACCCATCATTGAACACAATATAACACAGTACTAGCTTAGTCACCCATGAATAAAACCTAACCATAATAAAAAGATATCAACAATACAGAAACAAACAAGGCCAATACAATTGCTTATCTTTCATTATGACAAGTTGTAAGGTAAAAAGAGCCGTTGATCTACTTTGTCAAAGAATTTTTCCACTTCCGTTTCATCAAGGTCTCAATTGTTTATATGTATAGTATCTATATTAATATGTGAAGAAAAATCTTTGTATTCCTT
The DNA here is from genome assembly GCA_018248895.1 of Carystus phorcus. Lineage (NCBI taxonomy): Eukaryota > Metazoa > Arthropoda > Insecta > Lepidoptera > Hesperiidae > Carystus > Carystus phorcus. Next base: position 6,015 of record DWJN01004853.1, read on the forward strand.
TTTAAGAATAAAACATGCATGTGCCAATGTTAAATTTGGCATAGCTAAAATTTGTCTGGAAAAAGCTAATGTTTTATACATACATTTATTAAAGAAAATTACACCAATTGTTTACATTCATATTGTCGTATAAAGTAACCCTTTTGACAAATGCATTACAGAAAAATGTCATCCAGTTGTAAGAAATGTCTCATTTGTTCACTTTTGATTGTTTCATTTACTTTTGATGAAGTTTTAATCAATTTATACCATTAAAAAGGAAAACAGATGGTAACTCTTTATATTTTCTAACCTAACACATTTTTATTTCTTGTTACACTGCTTTTAAACTGTATGTAAAATAATTCTCAAAAACACTCCATTTTAGTCATTGTTAGGATTTGATTCCGACCCAAGATCTGTTACTAACAAGTTAACTACTAATTAGACATTACAATCTACCATTAACATAATCAATACAATTCTTTATAAACTCTGTTCTATATATCTTTGTGTATTGTTAGTGTAACAAATATGTATTGTTATTGATTTACATTCTTCCTCCTTCAAATGAGGTAGGGCACACCATTGTTCCATCCGATTAAAAGTAAGGAATGGCATGATGGTTGTCAGATGTTGAATAATTGTGATAAAATATAAACTATTATCCAGTGAAATAAATTGTCATATAAATGCAGCCATGACTATTCCAAATCAATCAACCAACTTTAAATTATAGGCCATGGCCTGCAGGTATTTAAGACTAAGTAAATAGCTAACACTTTTAATATTATTAAAAATAACATTATTATAGACATATTAGGCATAATAAACTTTTAAGTTATGCCGACTTATGCCGCGTAATCTGTTCACATAAAAAGTCATCAAATAACAATAAACCCGCCATCAAAACGACGTCATTACGTTAGAGAACATGGTATGTATGTTGAATTTATGTTATTCAGAAATACGCACAAAAAACTGAAAAGCTTTGCTCACACACCATGATTGCTCAGCATAATGAGTTTAAACATTAAAAGAATAGAGAATAGTTGAAAGGACAGACCATTTTCAAGAATATATTTGCTAGTAAGGTTACTGTAGCAAATAATAAAAATTAAGTAAAGTGAATATGAACAATATTCCGGCTTAGCAAGGCAATGTTTTACGTAATAATTCGTCACAAACTTACCCAGTAACTACTGCGGTTTGACTCGAGAAGCCTCTTGTAACAATTACCCGCTTGAACTAACAAATTTTTAAGTTTAAAATACATTAATACTAGTTAAATTATGACTAGATAAATACTGCACCGGCCGGTCTCTGCTAGCACAATTTTCGCACAAAATTTGACAATTGTGACATAACAGAAGTCCTTTTCCTGCTTCCTAACGTATTGATTTTAATGTCACAACAAAGTAATGTTGCCCGTTTCAAGGATTTAACTTCCTTTACATACATACATTTGGTATATTAATTGATAACCATGAAAATTCTGCGCCAATTTTCAAATTTATACATTTTGTCGTTTTAACCGTCAATAATATTTCAGGTTTTAAATTAATTATTTATTTTGTGTTTGTAGGTAAACATTTTTATCGGATATAAATAAATACAGAGACTTATGCTCAATTTATGTAGTAAAATAATATAGTTATATTAAATTGAGTTCCTATCAAAATTACAAGATAAATTACTACGTATGGTTATTCATCATGGAAAAAAATAAATAGTGTTTCGATTACGCATATGATCAAATATATCGGTATCAGTTATCTTCGTGACTCTATACAGTCACAATACGTCACAGGGTGGTACGATGTACGAAATAAGAAAAAATACGAGTTCTTTAACAGTTATTTAAAAGTACGCCCATATTAGCGTCACAAAAATAATTTACCTTTGCCATCCTTATTAAAGTATCTTCTCCCTGGTAAAATATAAACGTAATATTTTTTAATTCAATTACAAAAATACACCGACGTTACGACGTTAAAGATACGTCTACACTTCGCAAGTTAAAAATACGTACTGACGCGAGCGAGAGGTACATTGTACGGAAATTCGATAGTGCGCTTATCCTTACATTGCAATAGGTGTGATAAGGATGACAAATACGAATCCGCACGAACACTCGCGAATCTTGGCGAAAATCATCCCTTGTTTTGTTGCGTTACTTGTTTCAAACGTCATCTTCATCCAACTGCTGTGAAAAGTGATTTGGAAGCCTCATTATCTTACTACATTAATTAACCACATAATTTGTTCGTATAACAGTTTACTAGTGGAAAACCATATAATTAAACAGCAAATATCCTCAAGTGTGATTCATAATTTCATATTTATCGCCGAGTTATACGTGTGCTAATGCAAACATAAATTAGATAGATTTAAACAAGTGTATTAAAAACAAAAACAACGTTAACGATTTGTAATTTGTTGTTGGAATTCCTTATGAAACATTAACACTGATAAAGGTATTTGTGTTTTAACCTATGTGCCTATTATTACCTAAATAATTATGATTTTTATAAAATTATTCATTGCTTCGATTACGATTTTTGTAACGAAAATAGTAGGTAAAGTACTGGACTTCCGTTGAGCTTTATATTTATTATAATTATATAAACTAAAAATTATAATAACGAATTCCATGGGTGTTGGTTTGACATTTACAATTCTTTTCATATTGAATGTGTACCTATTTATACCGGTTTTGTATGTGAACATACAACAAAGACAAATAATCAAATCATTAAAAAAAAACAAAGACATTAGATCGAATTGTAAATCTAAACAATTATGTATTCACATGGGCAGAAGATTTATAAATATCTATAAAGAAAGAAATTACTAATATAGTGGTTAAGAATTATATAATATAATCTTGGCTTGGATGACAAAAATCACAAGTTTAGCAGTATAACATTAAGGCAGTTAAACGGAACTAGATATTCACAACAAATGCAATTAGTTATTAGTAGATAAATTGCCAGATACCTATATACGATATAGTAGGAAATTTTATAAAACTAACGAGATTTTGATCACTGTACCTTAGGGTATTTATAATGACTGTTCCAAAAGAGTAACGTCAATTAGAATATAATTTTATTGCAATAATTTCCTTCCTCGTATAATCATTTACTTAAAATGTCGCCCAAATGTTGACTTCCGGAAAAACGGGGTAATTAATAAAAATGACTAGACAGTAATTAGTCCCATAAAAGAAAATTTGCCTACGTTGCGGACGATTATAAAGAACTTAAAAGAGAAAGAAAGATTATGGTTTAAAACAAATGTTTTATTGGCTATTTATTAATAAACACAAAAGAAACGTAATTCGGTTCCCACACAAACACGGCATAAGTAGATAACAGTTACAAACATCTACAAAAACAGAAAAAGTTCAGAGCAACTATTTTGTATCAAAAAGGTCAAAGTTAATGCACAAAGGTTCAACATTAGAATAAAAAAAATCGTTTCGTTCATGCAAAACTGAACATCCCGACAGATATATAATAATATACATAGATTAGTACACTAGATTGAGATTGCATTTTTTTTTATTAACTAATATTACTAGTTGATGCTGGACTACAATGTTTTTGCCGAAAACGCATCGGTAATGCTTTTTATGTTGCCTCATATTCTTGTTTGTCATAAAAAAGTGATTTAATAAATCTCGCAAAAGTGACGGAATATAAACAATTGTTTTAGTATAAATATCTATATTTTGTGGATATTTTCCGATACAAATGTCATTATGCTTAGGTTTAGGTAGGTATTATCGATTCAATTTTCTCTCAATATATGGACTGAATTTGCAAAATTCATCATTATTTAAAAGTTATAGATTCAGACAGTCATTGTGAATCCGTTAAAAATATAGTTCAATGGAAGTAAATAATACAGCATAATAATTAATACTTCAAGTATCTTTATGTTTCTTTTATTTGTTTTCTTTTATTTGTTATTTTTTCAATCTCGAAATTTGATATATGCTCTGTTATATTCAAATTTGAAACGAAGATTGAAATGTGCCATATAACCACACATCAAGTTGCTGAAATCAATATTTTTAGCCAGCATGCGCTGTAAAATCATGGCCAAACTACATACCTAGCTTTGTATAGCATGTGCATAAATAGCTCTATACGCGTCTACAAACATGAGATACGATCATATTCTACTGGGCTATTTACCAATTAGTCATGATTGACTAAAGCTCATATTATAATATTTATTATCATTAATTAAACATCATAATTGATGTTTTATTTATACCAATCTTTTAAATGCTTTTCAGTATTCGTCTTTTCAACCTATAGAATTTGATAGTTTACTCCAAAGGTAACTAACTGTACGTTCGTAAAAAATCGTCTGTATTCGGTTTTTTCTTAGTTCCAGCTCCATACACTAAGAATTGAGAATTATAATGTCATAATATTCGTTTTGTAAACAATATTCCAGGTTTAAGTAGGTCGAAATTAGGGATTAATATGTAGGTACGGGTAGATTATTTTAACTTTTGTTCAATCGACTGTTGTTTTCATATCTTAACTTTATAAGTCGGTCATAGAAAACAAACAAGATACCTAGGTACATAATAAAAAAATAAAGTAAAGTATTCATATTTATATCTACATAATCTTACGTCTCTACCTCCTAAGTTTTCATAGGCCGGCGGCTCGCGTCAATCCTAGATAAGAAGAGTTCAGCTACTGCGGCTGCGGCCAGTACTTGGATTGGTGACCGATAGCGGCAAACACTTCTTCAGTGTTTCCGTGCTTCAAAGGGCACGGGACATGTCGGAGGCTACAAACTTCCGACAATTGGGTTGACCATTAACTCCTCCACCAATCCGCACTCGAGAAGTGTGATGGAGTATGCTCTAGACCGCTTAAGTGATGAGGATAGACCCGTACTCAGTAGTGGGCCATCAATGAGTTAAAGGCAATCAATCTTACACTCCCTTTCATCCCCGCTTTTTTCTCAACAACCATTGAATCAGTGATGCCTTTTGTGCTACCGTTGATCATAGGCGGCGATGACCACATGCCATTTCATGGCTCGATCTACAGCCATTTACAAAAACATCTTAAAAATACAAATTTTACTGCCCACTTATTGAATTTGTTGATGTTTTTACACTCGTTACTTAAATCACCTTTCAATTCCTTTTTCTCTGAAATAATACGGCTTTTTGCTGTCACTAGCACGCGTCTGTCGCGTGAAAAGACTCCATTAAATATAAGAAATAAGAAATCAACAATGTTTACACTTTTTGTCACTAAAGAACGCGGCTTCAAGTTCTCGTCCGGTTAGAAACTTCAGGGTTTACTACGAAAATTTGGTGAATTAAATCCTGATTAAGCAGAATCTGTTCATAACAATGTACCTACTGCGGCTGTTACAGATATTTACTCAGCAACAAATCCTTATAACCTAAAATTATATGTACAGAAATAATTGTGCTTATATTACTTGTACTAAAATTGATATGAAATGGTATCCAAAAAGTAATATGTAAAAAAAACAATTAATTGCGCGTATAATTAATTAATATCAAGATCAGGTAGCTACATGAATAAATGCCAATAAATGGTATAATTTAAATTCCAGTATTTTCCATAACAAATATTGGAATACTAGGTTACCCGGCCAACTTCGTTATTGACTTGAACAATTGACGTAAATTGACATAACTTATACTTGTTAATAGATTTAAATAAAAAAATACTACATTTTAATTAAAGTCCATCACAATATAATCCTGTAAACTACATTAAAATCGGATAAGCCGTTTCTGAGATTAGCGTGCGCAAACATACAGACAAAATTAAAAAAAGCATTGTGTTGGGTTCTCTTGCGTTAAAGCCAATATGAATTTTAAATGGACCCTGTTAAGCAGAAAAGATCCAGTCAACATAATATATGCAATCGAATTACATACATAATCTACTAATCAATAAGGTCGATTTACTCAAAATTACAAAAATGCTGATGGA